>OVAX01000025.1:0-180943 GCA_900406405.1 Lepidium africanum
CATACCGATCAAATCAGGTTTCAGAACTATTTAATATCATTATTATATTCTTTTTATAACAGGTACGTCATTATATAAAGTTTCTTGTATTTTTAGAAGTTGTGGTAACTATAATGTATCACTTAGAATTATATATTAGTATAGCTAGATTAATATCTAATCATAGTTTGGTTGATTTAGTTTTACGCTTAAACAAAACTAGTAATGTTTATTTATTGATTCATTATTGACATAGTGCAATATTTAGACTAAAATCATCAATAACGCAACATTTTATTCCAAACGTTTATTTATTGACAAAATGCAACATGTAGAATATAATCACCAATGTTTTCATAGTTGATTACATGTTGACTTTAAAAGAAATAAGATTGTAATCCAACAATCAAACCAAATACTGCAATTGACAAATACCATTAGAAGAGATGATGTCACCGGACATTAATTAATGTAAACCTTAAAGTGACATCTTTAATAACTCAAATACACTCCATCTATTCTCTTATAAATCATTAAATTTTTCCCACTAAAAGTTTCTATTCAAAGTCTATGAACATATGATAAACAACTTGTCCAAAATTGTTTCCTAGTAACCCGGCCTTCGGCCGAAATTTAATTGCAAGAGTAGAAAAAAATATTGACACCCATGAGCTTTCTACTTTTCTTAACATTAAACTTTTACGAAATTACAAAAATCTTGCAACAACACGTTAGTTTCAACCAATTTTCAAATCGGATCAAAAGAGATGAGAGATTCCCATATTGATTTAGTGGAAATTTGAGAGGATAAAATTTTAGGAAATAGTAATAGTAAATTAATAGTAATGTAAAAGGGATAAGTTATATTTTGTAAATTAAATACAATGTAGTGGGTAAATTTTCTCAAAGCAAAATTTAATTGTGTTTTCGTTAAATATACAATTATTAATTTTCTTACATATATTGAGTGAGGGCATATGAAAAGATATCATCTACATGAACAAAACGTATGGAGCCGAAAAAATATGTAAAAAATCATTGCAATATCTAACCATTATAAATGAAATGTTTGGTTTGCGAGAGACTTTAATCTTTATTATATTTAATGCTCATGTAAATATTTAGTTACTCATATGTAAATTTAATTTGATGACAATTCTTAACAATTTTATGAGAGAATTTAATTTTAATTTTACGTTCTTTATTTTATGAGAAATTACATCATTTTCATATATATTTTTTTATGTTTTCATATTATATTTTTTATTTGTGATATTAGTTTTAGTTTAGATACTTAATTAGTACACGTATCCATTAAATTTATTATTTTTCTTAAATTATGGTTTATAATTTATTTATAATTATGATTTAAATTAAAAGGTTACTTAAAAGTGGGTGATGATATGCTGACCTTTTAGAGGCCATAATACTGGGCTTTGAAAGGCCCATAATGGACCATTGTATTATTCATGGTCCTTTCTACACTCAAAATATCGTCATTCATCTCACTTACTTTTGGTGTCAGATTCCAAACATACCTGGCCCAACAAAAGTCCATTAGAATCAAAAAGAAAAAAGTGATGTGTAAAAGTCCATAAGAACTAGTCAGAAAGCCCATCTTATGGCGTAATACTTCCGGTATAATAATTTCATTTCATCCGGAGCTCAACCATATTATAAGAATAATTGTGGATATTAAGCTATAAACGTTACAATTTTGGTATAAATTATAAAATGACATTTATATTCAAGAAGAGAGGTTAAAGTAGAGACAAAGACAACTATTTTTTATGTACTAACGATTACAACATATACTTAATGATCTTTAAGTAAATACGAACAATCTTTCAACATCCTTCCTACTTTAACGTTTTTTTTTTTCATCAGAACTTTATAAATTAAATCCAAATTCATTTCTTATTTATGTATCTAGTAGAAAATACTATATTCAGTTGGTTTAAAGTTGTATGGAATATCTAGTGTGAAATATAAGATGTCAAGATGTGCAATAATTCAATTACAAACGAAAGAAAACAAAAAAAAAAAAAGTTAATCGTAAGCACAACTAAACCGGCCATGCGGGCTCCATGTTAGAACATGTCTTGAAGAAAGTATCTAAAACCAGAGTTTATTCATGTCGAATCAGAATAGTCAACATTTGATTTGACCAATAGGAATCCATGGTTTTCATTCGTCATTGTCATTCTTCTTGTGATACGAGATTATTAAATTATTATTTTATAAGTTTTTGTTTTTCTCTAGTTCAAACGTGCAGTCAGGTTTTATATAGATTTTAATAATAATGATTCAAAATGCATTTTTTTGGATAACTTCTTTTGTCTAAGAGATTCAGATGGTTGTTTAGAAAATTAATTTAGACGACTTTTGAAATATGCAATTAACTGATAGAAGCATCATTGATCATGCAAGATGTAAATACAAAAATCATATTTGAAAGAAGTAAACACTTTGTAAACATCCAGGCCCACTGAAAAGTGACGTAACATGTTGGAGAAAGAGACTCTAAGAATTGATAATATGATTCCAACGAGGTCCAGAGGAGAGGGAGATGCAAAAGTCTTCGCTTTCAAGATCCACATAAAAGTCGTCATTTTCCGGGCCCCACAGAATATTCCTCATTTTAATCATTTAACTGATTCCATTTCTACTTTTTTATTAGTCGAGATAAACGGCGTAATAATTTAAACATACGAATCATCTGTGTTCAAATTTTAAACACTTCGTGGTTATACATAAGCCTTACCAGTTATCACATCCTCAACAGAAAATAAGACTTACCAACACACACAAATAATCACTACAAAAAACTAGAGCTATTGTAACGATTGTATTATAACTAATAATATTTGTAATAATTTGTGATGTTTTATATACATTTTTGTTACAAAATTTATTTGTTACGTTTTTTAAAAAATTATTATGACTCTATTTCATAACAACTTGTGACAAAATTGTTACTATATTTTTCTCATCAGCAGTATTCTGACGTTTTTGTTATGAATATATATTTACAACGTTTGTATTGCAACTATTTACCAATCGTCACAAATTTATAAGAATATGTGACGAAATATGCATTATTGTAATGAAATATTACGTCTCAATACAACTTTTTTCTTATAGTGTAACTGTACGTGTTCTAAATCGAAACACTTTAAAGATCAAATTTCAATAGCACTATATGTATGTCTACGTTACAAAACTCAAATATGCCATCTTATCTACTGATAATAATATGTTAAATTTTTTATGTCATAATTATAATCTTAACTACTGACACTAAATAGAACTAAACAGAAAAAGAAAAAAAAACAACATTTACAATAAAACTGATCTCATAAATTTTATTTTCTTTTTTAATGGAAATGTCACCTTCTGCAATAAGTAAAGACTTAAACGTCTAAGTTGGAGAGCCATCGAACTCGACGAAAAAACAATTAAACTCAAAGAAGGGGTTTATGGTTTCGCATAGATTTTCACTGAAATTATTTTGTTTTCTTGTATATGACTCTAACTAAAATTGTTCTCTTCTTAAAGAGACAACTAGAACATTACATTTTTTGTTATATTTAGAAATTATCACCAATATTTCCATTCACTTCATTTCTGTCAAAGTTTAAATACAATCAAACTTTTATAGAAAGTAAAAGATATTGTAACTTTAGACAGAAAAATATGTCAAAGTTTCATATTTCAACATCTCATATAATTTTTGAATCAATTATTATTCTTTGTTGAATAAAAGCATAAAATTCGATTTTTGTTTCTTTGAAGAAATCATTTTATACAGGAGATAGAGACAGGAGATAGAGAACAAGGAATCAAACAAGTTGGTAAGTTTTGTATTAATTGTCGAAATTAAATGTATAAGACTTTGCCAAGTTAATACACCAAAGACTTTACCTTTACGATGGTTAGAAAGTCTAAAAGAAGCTACTGCTCCCCGAGTCTCAAGTATTGACTTTTACAATTTATATTAAGAAATACAAAAATTGCAATTAATTAAGAGAAATTTGAGTGAATATATCCAACAAAACCATTAATTAGGGGATTATCCTTCATATTTTTATAGGTTTGTAATGCTTAAATTACTCTTATTTTAGTTTTCTCGTTCTCTCAAAAACAAAAATCTTCCGCTTTCTTTCTCTTTCTTCAAATTCAACAATTTCCTTCTCCTTCTCTCGCAGCCGACGATTTACCCAAAACTCTAATTGTTTTTCTCCACCACCATACAGCCTCTCCGACATCTCCATCTGAATTACGATCTACCATCATCACAAATCATTTTGTCTCCACTCTGATACAAATTCCAAGGAATCTCATAAACTTACCAGGGGTGATTTCTTTTTCTTTTCTAGACTCTATATTTCCATGGCTTCAAAAAGTTCATGACTGATTTGATTATCCGGTAAGATTCGTTATAACCTGCTTGATTTTCTAATCATGTTGTCTCTGATAAAATCCCATGCCTGATTTTTTTTCCAGATTTTCTCTTCTCTTATGTGACTGTGTAGAATAACATAATCTCCTTTTACAACACTATTATCTGCTCCTTCTTCCTGCAGGTATAGCTCTGAGTAATTCCTTCATTGGCACACTTGATTTTAGCGTTCGGTTTGTGTATTTCAGTTCGATAATTCGAGATTTAGAGGGCTTTAGGATTCGATTTTGAATTTAAATCCTATTTTGCAAGTTGGTTTTCATTTGATTTGGGATTGTTATGAAAAGAATATGTGAGGGGTCTGATTACAGGGTAAGGATGAAGGAAATGAAAATGTATTGACAATTATTCACCCTGAACAACATACATTATCAGGTAATAAATATCATACCATGTACTATTTAAGTTATCTACTACAAACTCTGTTATCAATAAAAAAATGTATTATCGGTTATTATACTTTTTGTTAGGGGATAATAAATATGTTGCCCAATACAATAATTTTTACCCGGTATAAGTTAGCCGACAATATATTTATTCTATGACCGTTTCCTTTTTTTTATTCGCTACACTGCCAATTAACAACTACATTTACACTTATCTGTTAAAATATGTTTTGGTCAAGATACACTATCATACATATACCATTGTAAATCAATGGAGTAAAATATAGTGTTAATACTTACCAAAAACTCAGCACACTCAAGCTTTGCATGTGATACATTTTCGTAACTGATACAATACGTATTATCAGTTACTTATACGATTACCAGGTACAAACAAGCATATCAGTTATCTTCAATATCAGCGTATATTTGCGATATTTGATGTTTCTGTTATCTCGTTGTTTATTTAACACTAAATGTTGTAGTGCCTACTAAATATGTTAGTCGATACATTATGTTTTAGCGGATAACAAACGTTTTAACGGATAACAAATGCGCTAACAGGTACATAATTTTTTACTCAAAAACCGATAGTATTAAATGCTGTCGGCCATATAATTTAAATCAAAGTTAACATTGTCATTTACCATAATAAGCCTAGAGTATTTACCAAATAAAAAAGAGGGAAGGTGTAGTTAGTGAATTTTAATAACCAGTTGATATATCGACTTAATTTACTCAGTAATTAATATTTAAGTACTGTTATACAATTGGTTTATAAAAACAAATAAATAGGATGCCAAAATAAGTTTGAAATATATGTCACTACTATTTTGAGTATACGGCATTTAAGTAAATAAACATTCAACGACAAATATAGAGGAACCAAAACATAGTTCCTTTTGTAATGCAAATAAAATATTTCAAATATTATTCTAACTATGTATTTCTTTTTTTCAAAAAACTGAAAAATAACTATAATTTTAAGTATCAGTTTATTATCTGAGTGTAATTTTAACTCTAATTAGATTTATAAACATATAAAATAGGAAAGGAGTTCGATACTCAAATTCATTGCATCTGAAATTTTCTAAAAGGAAGAGTTTAACTAAGAATTCCTCATTTGTTTATGGTTGCATCTAAAATTTTACAAAAGAAGAAGAAAAATATAGCATTGAAAAAAATATATAATATAGACTACAACACACGGTTCACTAAAATGAACAAATCTATGAAAAGGTCAGAGCCTTTACACTCTTCCCCTCCTCTTCTCTATATATACTCATAACTTCAGAGCTGAGACTCATAATTCCTTAAACCCTAAACCACTCACAAGTACTTCAAAGATTACAAATATGGAGGTCGAAGGCAAAGGAGGAGAATCTGGAACCACCACCACTCGGAGGTTCGCACTTCCGGTGGATTCAGAAAACAAATCCATAACTTTCCGGCTATTTTCCGTCGCTAAACCTCACATGAGAGCTTTCCATCTCTCATGGTTTCAATTCTTTTGCTGCTTCGTCTCAACTTTCGCAGCTCCACCGTTGCTTCCTATCATCCGTGAAAACCTTAACCTCACCGCCACCGACATCGGAAACGCCGGTATTGCCTCCGTCTCTGGCTCTGTCTTCGCTCGTCTTCTCATGGGCACGGCTTGTGACCTCTTCGGTCCACGTCTTGCTTCCGCCGCTTTGACTCTCTCCACAGCTCCCGCCGTGTATTTCACTTCCGGGATCAAGTCTCCGATTGGTTTTATCCTGGTGAGGTTCTTCGCTGGATTTTCTCTGGCTACTTTCGTCTCGACGCAGTTTTGGATGAGTTCTATGTTCTCTGGACCGGTCGTGGGATCAGCTAACGGAATCGCTGCCGGTTGGGGAAACCTAGGAGGAGGTGCGACGCAGCTGATCATGCCAATTGTGTTCTCAGTGATTCAACAATTGGGATCCACCAAATTCACGGCTTGGAGAATCGCTTTCTTCATTCCTGGTCTCTTTCAGACTTTCTCTGCTTTCGCCGTTCTCTTGTTCGGCCAAATATTCTTCAAGACCAGTTTTTCAATCAGAAATTGAGAAGGTGCGACGCAGCTGATCATGCCAATTGTGTTCTCAGTGATTCAACAATTGGGATCCACCAAATTCACGGCTTGGAGAATCGCTTTCTTCATTCCTGGTCTCTTTCAGACTTTCTCTGCTTTCGCCGTTCTCTTGTTCGGCCAGGTATTAACCGGTTTACTTTTTCTGGTTTATTCAATTTACTTCGGTTTGCGAATCTATGACTCAATTTTTTCTGTTTTTGGACTTTAATTGTTTTTTTTCTCCTTAATGATAATTGAAATAGTTTTTTTTTTTTATGATAACAAATTAAATCGGTTATTGTAATAAATATTGAACCCGATAGGATTATAAAGAACTCGGTTTAAAGATACCGGTTTGAGTGTCGTCTGAGATTCTTCAGTAGTCGTTGTTGACTCTCGTTAAAATTAATGGACAATAACTAAGTTAAGCTTGTTTTTATTACTGACTCATGTTTTTGTCTTTATTTTTCAATTTAAAAGGATCTTCCCGATGGAGATTATTGGGCAATGCACAAATCTGGAGAGAAACAAAAAGATGATGTGAGCAAAGTGATCAGTAATGGTCTAGCTAACTACAGAGGATGGATAACAGCATTAGCATATGGCTATTGCTTTGGAGTAGAGCTCACAATAGACAACATAATCGCCGAATACTTCTTCGATAGGTTTCACTTAAATCTAAAAACAGCTGGAATCATAGCAGCTAGTTTTGGACTTGCCAACTTTTTTGCTAGACCTGGAGGAGGAATTCTCTCGGATCTAATGGGAAGACGATTTGGAATGAGAGGAAGGTTGTGGACTTGGTGGATTGTTCAGACCATAGGAGGTGTATTATGTGCATGTCTTGGAATAATTGACTCATTGACATTGTCAATAGTTGTTATGCTCATATTCTCTGTATTCGTTCAAGCATCTTGTGGACTTACTTTTGGCGTAGTTCCATTCATTTCCAGAAGGTAAAATCCGCTCTGCTACAATTTTGATATTGAATGATCTCACCTTCCGATGTGAAATCATTCTAATACATATTTTCTCACAAAATGTTTCGTCTTGTTATTTAGATCTCTTGGAGTAGTGTCGGGAATGACAGGTGCAGGAGGCAATGTAGGTGCAGTTGTAACTCAATTGTTATTCTTCAAAGGATCGAAATACTCGAAAGAGACAGGGATTACACTGATGGGGATTATGACAATTGCATGTTCATTACCGATATGTTTTATATACTTTCCTCAATGGGGAGGTATGTTTTGTGGACCTTCTTCTAAAAAAGTAACCGAAGAAGAATATTACCTCACTGAATGGAATGATAAAGAGAAAGCTAAGGATTTACATCTTGCGAGTAAGAAATTTGCAGAAAACAGTGTTAGTGAAAGAGGTCGATCCACCTCAGCTCATCCCGAAACTTGATCAATTTATTGTTGAGTTTTATTTCTCTGTTAAATTTTAAGAGTTTTAAAGAACTCTATTTTTTTCTTTTTTTTCTTTCTTTCTATTATGTGATAAGTATTATATATTTGTATGTTATGTAAAGTCTTCTGCTTTCTTTATATGAACTTTTGTTTTTTTTTCCTTCCATTTATATGGAGAACTTTTGTAAATTTTTTTTAATCATTTGGTGTGCATATTTTCGTATTTAGTTTTTTTTTTCTTTGATAATAAATAATAAAGTGACTACAATAATACAAACTATTCACCCCACCAAAAAATAAAAATAATACAAACTATTCAATTCACTACAAGAATTTGTTCATTTTTTGAGGAAATTCTAGATGAACAAAAAGTTAGTGGGCAAAATTCTACCAGAAAACAATTGTAAGTTTTTTCCGACAAAACTAAAATGTCAGAAATTTGTTTTTTTTTTTTTTTTAAAGTTATTTTTGAGGAAATCTATATAAAAGTAATTCCGTCAGACAAAAAAAATCTGAAGAGAATCCGTTACAAACTTATGACAGAAATATTTCAACAATGTGATATACAAATTTAACCTTGTAATGTTTCCCAATCCACTACATTGATTGCTATGCACGTAGAAAAGAAGCCTATGCAGTCCAAAAAATAAAATATTTATCTCATAACATTATTTTGAATGGGATTTGTGTCTCATAACAAGTTTCTAAGATAAAGTAACCTAAACGAAAACAAAAACTCACTCACATCAAATCAAATCAAATTTTGAAACACACTTATCAGTTTCCCATTTACTGATTGATCCATAACTTTGAAATTGAAATCTTACATCCTTGGAAGAAAGAATCAATACTGAACTTTACATTTTAAGATACCGTATATATATATATATATATGTGTGTGTGTAAGAAGGGAATATTTCATGACAACATTTGACAATAATTAAAGATGGCATATAACTCCAACAGGTTGAGATTTATCCATCATCCCATCCAGAATAAATAAACAAAAAGATTTCAAATAATTTAAAATAAAAAATTATATGACCAACGTTGCAAACTTAGCCAATTAGTTATAATATTTGATATGTTATACTTATATAATTGTATTGCGTCATTTCCCTGTTCATTTGTACTTTTAAGATTATTAATTGGACTTTAAGATTCTTGTTTGTGGAGTTTGAAATTTATCTTAACAAGAGTTTAATGATAATAATAATAATAATTATATAGAAAAAAAATAAGAAAATTTCAATAATTTCAAGAAAAAATATATGAAAATTACAAACAGTTGTGTACGATCAAAATATATCACAATAATCTATATTCTAGTAATGATTTGGGTTCTTAAAATACTATAGAAATATATTCATAAATCATGTTCTAGTAATAACTATAGAATGATATGAAAACTACAATTTTCAAAACTCTAGTAATAATATATCAAAACATTATAGGAAAAAGAATATATTTATATACGTAAATCTTGTTGTACGTAATAGATATACCAGAAAGTGTATTTGATATATCCAAGATTTAATTTGTAGTAGGGATATATGTATGTATCTCTTAGTTTTTTTTTTTTTTTTTTTCAACAATGGACCATAATTGGTGTTAATGTTAAAAAGTAACATGATTTTTTTTTGTCAAGATTTAATTTTCAATTTTTTGAATCATGAAATATATAATATTTTTAGGTGTTAATGTCAAAAATTAACATATAAAAATATTTTATTTCTAAATTTTTAACTATATATTAATATAAATTATAAAAAAAATTAATATATTTTGGTATTTTTATTAAAAAAATTATTTTTATTTTTATTTTTAATACTATAAATTAACATATTCATTTTTATCATCCTTTTGTTACAAATATGATATTCCTTTTTATAAAAAAATTATATAATGTAATAATAGTTCGGATCCGGATACCCGCAGATCCAGATCTAAATGTTCGCAGATATCAAATCCTGGATATCTTTATTATTCGAATCTGGATCTGGGTGATAAAAACACGGATCTAAATCTGGATCTAGATATCACAAAAATTTCGGATACCTGACCCGTGCTTAGAACTACCTAAAATCTCATATGTTAATGAACAATACAAAACCACTTTACATTCATCTCACATATATATATATATATATACATTTAAAAATGTCATTATGTACTTGCGGTCATTGGAGAGCCATCTTTAACATAAATAACTTTTCATTGATTTCACATTTAGTATTTTGTTAAAAACTTTAAACGTAAACATATATTAGATGTTTGATTATACAACTAATAAAGGTATTAAGGTATTTTTTGGATGCAATGTATATTGTATAACTGCAACATATTTTAGTTAGATTAAAGAACGAGACTTTGGCAAAACTAATGGTTCGGAGAATTTTACCTTTGCCATGGTTAAAGAGACCAAAGGAGGCTCCGTTTCCCCGAGTCTCAGGTGTTGACTTCGAAAAACATTATTTGATAATAGAAATTGTAACTGATTGAAATCTCAATAGCTGTTATAAGATTATATAATAAGTAAATAGTTGGAAACACATATTACTTATACTATTTTGACTTTTTCTTATTCAACTAAAACCAAACATTCGACAAATGAAACATTGTACGAGTGCATCAGCAACATTGTACGGAAATATATGCAACATTGTATGTAAGATAACTTTTGTTTTACATTATATTTGTTTCAAAGTACATGTCATTTTCATTTCAGTGTAAATTTGGTATAGAAATATCCAATTTGTCAGTAATTAAATAAATAAAATATATAATAGTATAAAAGTTCAAAGTCAACTGGTTTATATCAATATAGCAGAATATCTCATTTATCTTTAGTTCGCATTCAAAATACGAAACGACACTTATATTTTAAAAGTACTATTTGCTTACTATGAAATCATTGAGAAATTCATGTTGTTCGTTCGTAAAAAGTACTATTAAATTTACATATATTAAGATAATTGAACTGATGATTTGGTAATAATACCTTCATATCTACTATTATTTTAAAGTTGATAACTATCGTGTATAAGTGTTTGAGGTAATTCATCCAACCTAATTTTGATATATTAGAGTATATACATATTTGGGATGGAAAATAATATTACATTTTAACTTTAGGTACTTTATGAACTAAGAATTAAGATTACATTAATATTAAACTCTGATAAAGATTCGGGTTATGAAAAAGTGTAATAAATCGATCCATAATAGATTCTGTTTCGGTTGGACTCTTAACCAAAATCTAGTTAAAACCCAAATTCGATAAAACCCATATTTTTACGATCACATTATAAGAACCCAAATACAGACAATGATTACATCAGCAGGACCCACATGCATCCATGAAAATGTCAGAGCCTTTACACTCATCCTCCTCTATATATATAGCACAACCTCGGACCTGAGATTCCTCATTCCTTTAAACCTTAAAGCTCTTTATATATATATTCTCTACAACTTTCAAAATCTCACAATTATGGAGGTTGAAGGTCAAAGAGGAGAATCTGGAGCCACCAAAAAATTTGCACTTCCGGTGGATTCTGAAAACAAGTCAACAACATTTCGGATATTCTCCGTCGCTAAACCTCACATGAGAGCTTTCCATCTCTCATGGTTTCAATTCTTCTGTTGCTTCGTCTCAACTTTCGCAGCTCCACCTCTCCTCCCTATCATCCGTGAAAACCTTAATCTCACTGCCACCGACATCGGAAACGCCGGAATCGCCTCCGTCTCTGGCTCAGTCTTCGCTCGTCTCCTCATGGGCACGGCCTGTGACCTTTTCGGTCCACGTCTTGCCTCCGCCGCGTTGACGCTCTCCACCGCTCCCGCCATTTATTTTACATCCACAATCAAGTCTCCGATCGGATTTATCCTCGTCCGATTCTTCGCCGGATTCTCTTTGGCCACTTTCGTCTCGACACAGTTCTGGATGAGCTCTATGTTCTCTGGACCGGTCGTGGGATCAGCTAACGGAATCGCTGCCGGTTGGGGAAACCTCGGAGGAGGTGCGACGCAGCTGATCATGCCATTGGTGTTCACGGTGATTCGAGAATTGGGATCCACCAAATTCACGGCTTGGAGAATCGCTTTCTTCATCCCTGGCCTCTTTCAGAGCTTCTCTGCTTTCGCCGTTCTCTTGTTCGGTCAGGTACACTAACTCTCTAACCGGTTCGGTTCTTTTCGGTTAACACGGTTTTGAGAATTTATGACTATGTTTTTCTCTTCATTTTAAATTTATAAAGGATCTTCCTGATGGAGATTATTGGGCACTGCACAAGTCTGGAGAGAAACAAAAAGATGATGTGAGAAAAGTGCTTCTTCATGGTCTAACAAACTATAGGGGATGGATCACAGCTATAGGATATGGTTATTCTTTTGGTGTAGAGCTCACAATAGACAACATAATCGCTGAATACTTTTTCGACAAATTCCATCTAAATCTCAACACTGCTGGGATTATAGCAGCCAGTTTTGGGCTGGCCAACTTTTTTGCTAGACCCGGAGGAGGTATTGTCTCGGATTTAATGGGAAGACGATTTGGAATGAGAGGAAGGTTGTGGACTTGGTGGATTGTGCAAACCATAGCAGGTGTATTATGTGCATGTCTTGGCTTAATTCACTCATTGACATTGTCAATAGTTGTTATGCTCATCTTTTCTGTATTCGTCCAAGCCGCTTGTGGACTTACCTTTGGTGTTGTTCCCTTTATTTCAAGAAGGTACAAAGTCCTCTCTAAAACACATTTTGGTCTTAAATTTTGATTGCTTTCTAACAAGTTTTTGTTTTGGTCATGTAGATCTCTTGGGTTGATATCAGGAATGACTGGTGCAGGAGGCAATGTAGGTGCGGTCTTAACTCAACTGATATTCTTCACAGGGTCAAGATACTCAAGGGAGAGGGGTATAACTCTAATGGGGATAATGACAATTGCATGTTCGTTACCAATATGTCTAATTTACTTTCCTCAATGGGGTGGTATGTTTTTTGGACCTTCTTCCAAAAAAGTAACTGAAGAAGAATATTACCTCTCCGAATGGAACGCTGAAGAGAAAGCTAAGGACTTACATATCTCAAGCAAAAAATTTGCGGAAAACAGTTTTGGTGAAAGAGGCCGAAGCATAACTTATCCTCAAACTTGATATGGTCATCATGGCTTTACCCTTGTTTGTATGTATTATCTGTTGAGCATGTTTTTATTTCTTTATCTTCTCTGTCAAGAGTTTCAAGAGCTCGGTTTCTTTACGTGCTCTATGATTGTGTGATAAGTTATGTTAATTCTACTACTTTGTGTGGAGAACTTTGTAAGTGTTTTGTTCACCGTATGAAATGAACCAACGTCTTTTTCTCATTTCCCACTAAAACCTACAGTCTTCATTTTTTTTGTATATATAGCAGTACATGAAGTTTACATTCTTTTATCTTGAGTTAAATTCCAACATGAAATAATTTTACTGCGTATATATTATTCACCAGTGGCAGTGGGTCTTGGGTTTTGGCCCATGCATTTACATAATAAATTGTCTATCTATGAGAGTAGCGTGAAAGCCAAGTTAGGAGCGTACGTTGAACTTGAACCATGCATTGCTACCAAGAAAAAAGAAAAAGTCGTGTACAAATATTGAGATAGAAAAAAAATGCAAGAGATCAGAAGCTCATTTTCAACTTATATGGGCCTAAACCCTTTCTCCATCGTTTCTCGACTAGGCCTACTGGGTCTTTTTCCACACCAAATACCTTAGCCAATTAGGTAAAAGTCTTAAATTTCTCATTTTCTAAATCTGCCACATGATTGCTTCGCACGTAGCAAGAAGCACATGGAGTCCATGAAACGAAAGATCTTAATAGTCAAACATTTCGCATATTTTTGTAACCATTTGTGATTTATTTTTCCGTGATATGTAACTATATATGAATTATATTTGATTTTTTTATTAGCCAAGTCGCGCGATATGAAAGATCAAATCGTTATCCTTGGATTCCGTATGACAGTTATACATTAGAGGACAGACACATAAATAAACTGGTAAATACTAAGTCAAATAATTAACTGGTGAAAGCTGTCTGATAAAAAAAGATATCTCAAGTGTGAAGTTGTCTTTTACCACTCTTCCAAAAACACCTACGTACACTGTCTAGTTCTTTATATTGAAAAATATAAACCTAAATAACTACTAGGCTTTGCCGTGATTCGTGAATGCAGAATGGTTAACAGAATATACAAATAAATAAATATAAATCTAAACTAATAGACCCAAAGAAAACAAGATCAAAAAAACATTATATATTATTATATGTGAAGGAAAAAAAACTATAAACCTCTATATAAATTATGAATGTAAAGAAGAAAAACTAAGAAATTGTCTGTCTCTCTCTTCTAGTCCAAGAATGGAGAAAGATGATAGCTTTATGGATCCGTTTCTGTTATCGAGTGAGGAACTCGACCCGACGACCCGGAAAGCATTGATGGATTATCTTGGAGTCGGAAGCAGAGCATCTTCTCTTGTCTCCTTCGACTCTGTCGCCGTCGATATCCCACCGATCTCCGGCGTTAGAGACTTTGTGAGAGAGTTTAGAATTGAGTCTAGGAAGCTATGGAAACTAGCTGGCCCAGCCATTTTCACATCCATGGCTCAATTCTCTCTCGGAGCCATCACTCAAGTTTTCACCGGACATATTAGCACCATCGCTCTCGCCGCCGTCTCTATCGAAAACTCCGTCATCGCCGGCTTTTCCTTTGGCATCATGGTACATTTTACATTATATATCTCCCCTTCATCACATTTTTCCCATTCTAATATTTTTATTTTTAATATAAACAAATCTTAAGATTTTCAAAAGAAAAAACATATATATAATATACACAAATCTTAATTTTGCATGCTTAAGAACCAAAAAGAATATTAAATTATTTAGTATGCGTAAATATTGTGATATGTGGTTTACTACAATGTAGTAGTAATATAAAGTTTCGTAAATATATAAAATTATCTTCTTTTTTTATTATAGTTCTTAATTATTTATTGTTTTACAACAAAACTCAAAATGATTTTAGAATCTACGATATTTATACCAAATTTTGTCCATTATCTTTACTTTATAAACTAATTTAATGTGTGATTACTATATTACTAGTAGTTTTTGGTAGAATGTGATTGATATATTTGATCGGAAAGTTGAGATAGTTCTAATTTTTTGAGTTTTAAATTTTCACGGCTAATGATATTAATGATGATGGTACATCTCGAATGTAATCAGCTTGGAATGGGAAGTGCGTTGGAAACGCTTTGCGGACAAGCGTTTGGAGCAGGGAAAGTGTCAATGCTCGGCGTTTACTTACAACGCTCGTGGGTGATTCTAAGCGTAACGGCTCTCATTCTTTCTCTACTCTATATCTTCGCAGCTCCAATCTTAACCTTCATAGGCCAAACGGCTGCGATCTCAGCCATGGCCGGGATTTTCTCGATCTACATGATTCCACAAATCTTTGCCTACGCTATCAACTTCCCAACTGCAAAGTTTCTGCAGTCGCAAAGCAAGATCATGGTCATGGCGGGAATCTCTGGTGTGGTTCTTGTGATCCATACGTTGTTTACGTGGCTAGTCATGTCTAAGCTCCACTGGGGACTTCCCGGTTTAGCTTTGGTGCTTAACACGTCTTGGTGGTTCATAGTTGTGGCACAACTTGTGTATATCTTTAGTGGTACGTGTGGAGAGGCTTGGTCTGGATTTACGTGGGAGGCTTTTCATAATTTGTGGGGCTTTGTCAAATTGTCTATGGCTTCTGCTGTCATGCTCTGGTGAGTTTGAAACCAGTTCTTTTAGATATTATGGTTTGATTTGATCTCACCCACATTAAATTCAATTTTTTTTTTTTTAATAACTATGTGATATATATCTACTCTTGTAGTTTGGAGGTTTGGTATTTTATGGCACTCGTATTATTTGCTGGATATCTGAAGGATGCTGAAGTCTCTGTAGCTGCACTCTCCATTTGGTAAAATTTATCATATCTTTTAAACTAAACAGTACTCTTGATTAAAATAAGCAATTCTTGACGACATTTTTCGTTGATGTGATTTGCTATACTCATTTAAATATTAAAAACTTATCATAAAGATTTTACAAATAAAGTAGACATAAAGTGGGTAATAAGTAGTCTATTTGTTATGTCTTTCGAAGCCACAAAACATAAGAGTTAATTTAATATATATTATTCATTGTGTTCAACATATGGATTCATTTCATAATAATATTAATTACTAATTAGCACAAGGCAAAAAAATTTCTAATTATCTTTTTTCCTTAAACGTATGGAAAATGAAGCATGAACATTTTGGGATGGGCAGCTATGGTATCGATTGGGACAAACGCAGCAGTAAGGTAAAAATTCTCACGCGTGAAAACTAACTATCTTTAAATTTGTATACATCTCACACGTGCGAAGTTAAATATACGTTTTAATGGCAGTGTAAGAGTGTCAAATGAGCTAGGAGCAAGCCACCCAAGAACGGCCAAGTTTTCTCTAGTCGTGGCCGTGATCTTATCGACAACGATCGGGATACTTATCGCGACGGTCCTACTCATATTCCGCAATGAGTACCCGATTTTGTTTGTGGAAGATGAAGAAGTAAGGAATGTTGTTAGAGACCTCACACCAATGCTTGCCTTCTGCATAGTCATCAACAATGTTCAACCTGTCTTGTCTGGTAAGTACCTCTCGTCTAGCTCAAAACCAATTGTAGCTCGCAAGTTGTCTTTTATAGAGTTTTTGTGGCAGTTTGGTTAACTAAATTTGATTACGCAGGAGTGGCTGTGGGAGCGGGATGGCAAGCAGTTGTTGCGTATGTGAACATAGCTTGTTACTACTTGTTTGGAATCCCATTTGGTCTATTGTTGGGATTCAAACTCGAATATGGAGTTATGGTAAAGAAAATTCACATCCTTTATCTAAAATTTTATATAACCTTTCAAAAAAAAGTAAAGATGAAAGAGTTTTTGATGTTTTGGATTAATCAGGGAATCTGGTGGGGGATGGTAACGGGAACTATTGTTCAATCAATAGTTTTGACTTGGATGATCTGCAAAACTAATTGGGAAACAGAGGTAAGAAACCAAACACTTAGCCTGAATAAACAAGATCTCGTTAGCCATGAGTTGAGAAATATATGTATTTGCAGGCTGCAAAGGCAGAAGACAGGATAAAAGAATGGGGAGGAATAGAAGAGAAAGAGCCCCTTCTTAACTAAAATAAGAGTTTTTAACTTTCAAAATCACATTTTTGTATCCGAGCTAAAAAGAAATCTTTGTTCTCTGCTGTAACTTGTTATGTCATTAAAAGCTGTAAGGATATGTTATTTATAACCATTGACTTCTAAGAATTGTGTCTTAAAATAATTTTTATCAAATCATGTAGATACTAATCTCTCGAGATTGGTGTAGAAATTGTTGAATAAAATATATTATCTTACTGAATCCAAATCAAAGACCCTGCAAGAGAACAGACCAAGACCAATCAAACAATGATACACTTAAGCACGTACGGCTGTATATTCAACCACACACAAACACAAACATCATAACGGTTGAAGAAATTTATAAAATTCTTCAAAACTCGTGAACTTGTTAAGAACTTTTTCAAAAAAAAACTAGTGAACTTGTTTGCAGTAATCGCTGGGAAACTAGTCTTTTTCAACTAAAAATTGTTGAAAATTTAATTCTTTTTGTTTTTGCTAGTTTTAAACCAAGAAAATCCGTAAAAATTGTTGCTTTAATTTTTAGAAGTTTTTGTTATTTTTTTGTTAAAAAGAAAACCAAAAGCGAGTTCTGTTTCTGTTTTGTTCGTTTGATTGTTTCTTTGTTTGAAAAAAAAATGTTTTTGTTTCTGTTTTGCCTCAAGACTTGCCAAAAAAATGCTAAGGTATGTGTTTCAATTAAATATATTATGAGTTGAAACCTTTGAGTTCTAGTCTTTCTTTGTGGAGTGATGTCAAGGCGACACTAGCTCAGACTTATCACAAGCTTTTCATCCCTTGTGTGGCGTCCATCGATCCATCTTCAACCCCTCTCACCCACCGAATTGCTTAGAAAGAGACTTGAGTCAATATAGCCAATTCCCATAATTGCACCTCGAGTTCGATTGTTTTAAGAGAAGAGAGACTTGAGTCCAATATCTTGAAGCGATCATCATCTTGTGAGAACAACCACCGGTTCTTACATTATTTTGGTATCAGAGCTAAAAACTCCTATTTATCCTGGTGATTTCGTCCCATATTTTTAGTATTTATTTTCTCTTTTGTTTTTGCTTTTCTATAAATCGAAAACTCATAAAAAGTTTGTTTCATCTGTTTTGTTTTAATTTTTATAAAATCCATAAAAATTTAATTCTTTTTGTTTTTGTTAGTTTTAAACCAAGAAAACCCGTAAAAATTGTTGCTCTAATTTTTAGAAGTTTTTGTTATTTTTTTGTTAAAAAAAAAACCAAAAGCGAATTTTGTTTCTATTTTGTCTTTTGATTGTTTCTTTGTTTAGAAAAAAAAAGATTTTGTTTCATCTATTTTTGTTTCAGTTTCATTAAACCATAAAACCCAAAAGAATTCTGATATTGTTGAGCTTTAATTCTGTTTCAGAAAAGAGAAAAGAAAAAGGAAGGACAACTTGCAGAACAACACAACCTTGTTCAATCATTAATCCGACCACTGAAAATCTTACCAAGTTATCAATTGTTGAAACTAGAACCTTAAGTGTGTTTTCCACGTTCTTAGCCATAGAGAATCATAGTTGATTCATCATAAATTCATTTCTAATCAAACAGGCTGCATTTTTTTTTTCGGGTATCACAGAAATTGCAAACTTTCCAAATCAAGTTTGAAACCATACTTTCTGTCCTATTTTGATTTGATTCGAATTCAATTCTGATTAAATTGGTTTAGTGACTTAATTTGAACCATAATCTGAGTAGAAATAAATTGGTTTCATAGTTGATTTAATTTACGTGAATTGAACCTTTATACAATAGAACTTCCATAAATTAATATTTTATAAATTAATAACCTCTATAAATTAATAAAATTCTCTGGTTCCAAGTCGGGTCAGTGTAAAATTTAATCAAATTTAATAAATTAATAAGATAATAATTCTTTTGAAATTCCTATGTAAAAATATAGTATCAATAATATCATAAATTAATAATCATCTAACTTTACATGTGTATATATATATATATATATATATTAGAATAAATTGATATATTAATGTATGATTTTAATAAAATGAATTCAATTTATAAAATAGTTGTTATGTTTTATTTTTAGATTATGATGTTGTACTATAATATGTCTCTAAACAACAATTTTTGTTTAAATTTTCAGTTTTTTAATTGTATTATTTTCATTGTAAAAGTATTATAGGTTGTTAATATTTAAACAGTTGAGGTCATTAATTATAAATTTATATATATATATATGCATATAGTATATCGGTAATTTATTATCAAAAATATTATCTTTTTAATATTAAATTTTTAATTCCAAAATTATTAAATTTATAATTTGAAGATTAATCTAAAAATGGTCTCATTTTTTTAAAAGAATATTCATACTCTAAATTAATAATATTAATTTATGGGTAAATTAATACCTCTCTAAATTAATAATTTTTCAAAGTCCCAACATTATTAATTTATAGAGGTTTTATTGTATGTCAATCAAAATCTGGTTACTTCTTTGGTTTGGTTCAATTACTTCTCTTATTTCCAAAAGCACTTGATCAATTGGTTTAGTGTGAGTATAGGACGAAAAAAGTAGCTGGAGATACACCAGACCCAAACGCCACGGTACTCCAAGCTATAGAAGCTTTAAGTAATGATCTAGCTGCTCAAATTAGACGCATAGATGCTCGTGTAGGTCCTTAGAGATAAACAGAATGAGAGAAACAATCAATATGAGAGGAGTGATAAAGATAATGCTAGTAAAGAAGAAGAGGAATAAAAGCCATGCTTTGGCAGAAGGAGAGCCACGTTTTGGCAGAAGGAGACGCAACCACAATGATGCTGAGGTAAACCGAAACACTTGCAAATACTTGAAACTAACACCTCCCACTTTTGCAGGTCGTATCAATCCTCAAGCATATTTGGATTGGGAGAGAATAATGGAGTATATCTTTGATTACTATGAATACAACAACTCTAAGAGAATAGTTCGAGCTTCGGCTTAACTCACCGACAATGTGTTATCTTAGTTGGATAGACAAGTTCAAAACAGAAAAAGGAACGGGATGAAATCTATCAACTCATGGGCTACTATGAAGTTCGATATGAGGAAGAGGTTTGTTCCCCCACACTATCATAGGGAGATGCAGAAGCAGTTCATGCAACTAACTCAAAAGCACAAAAGTGTATAAGAATATTTCGAGGAATTTGAGGAACTAAGAAACTGAATGGCTCTTGAGGAAGATGAAGAGGTTCTTATGGGTCATTTCATCGATGGTTTACAAGATAAGATAGCCAGAAAGGTGGAGAAACATCCATGCCATGAAATGAATGAGCTCTTACATGTTGTTGTACAAGCTGAACAAGGCATCAAGTGCAAGACAGCAGCTTCCACTCGTACCAGAACCAACAATTCATAGGGTAATGCACCATCAAAGGCCAATGACAAAGGGAAAACCATAGGAACTGATTCTAAGGCCAAGAAACCCGCCTTTGACAATGCTAAGTCTTCAAGACCAGAATCAGGTAAGTCTTCTAACCCCTCTAGATCAAGAGATATAACCTGTTTTAAATGTCAAGGCATGGGACATTATGCAAGAGACTGCCCAAACCAACGAATGATGATCATTACACCTGAAGGAGATTATGAGTCTCAAGATGAGATGGAGCACGTGGAAGCAACAAATTCTGAAGAGGAAATAGCTCTTCCAGAAAAAGGAGACATGCTAGTGGTGTGTAGAGCTTTGAGTGCTCTAAGTGAACCAGAAACAATGCAACGAGAAAATCTATTTTTCACTTGTTGTAACGTGCAAAACAAGGTATGTAGTATGATCATTGATGGTGGTTCTTGTACTAATGCTGCTAGCAAAACTATGGTTGAAAATCTAGGTCACAAAACAAGCAAACACCCAAGACCATACCATACCAGTTAAGATGGCTGGATTCCAACACTAAAATCAGAATAGCCGAGCAAGTCACCGTTCCTTTCAACATTGAAAAGTATCAAGACAAAGTTTTATGTGATGTGGTGCCAATGCAAGTAAGCCACCTACTCTTAGGCCGTCCATGTCAGTTTGATAGAGAAGTTATCCACAATGGCTGCACTAATACTCACTCATTCACTCACAACAAGCGCAAGTTTTAGCTCGCCCCATTGTCACCTCAAGAGGTGCATCAGATGCAATCCAAATATTCTGCTGAGTACAAGGCAAGTAAAACTAATCTTTACATCATGCCTAGTACTATTTTCAAAGCTTTAGACCATAAACAAACAGTGCTACTAATGGTATTTAATGATGTGATGCTCACATGATCCAAAGAGATAGAACTTGCACTAGAAATCTCTTATTAAATAGGTTTAAGGACGTTTTTTCTGAGGAGATACCAACTGGATTACCACCCATTAGAGGTATAGAGCATCAAATTGATCTAATCCCAGAAGTTGTATTGCCTAATAGACCAACTTACCGAATGAATCCAATAGAGACAAAAGAGTTGGAAAAGCAGATTCAAGACTTAATGGCAAAGGGATACACTAGAGAAAGCTTGAGTTCATGTGTTGTACCTGTTCTACTAGTCCCTAAGAAAGATGGAACATAGAGGATGTGTGTAGATTGTAGAGCCATCAACAACATCACCATCAAATATAGGCACCCGATTCCACGGTTGGATGATATGTTAGATGAACTACATGGAGCAACTATATTCAGCAAAGTGGATTTAAGAAGTGGCTACCATCAAGTCCAAATGAAAGAAGGAGATGAGTGGAAGACCGCTTTCAAAACCAAGCAAGAGCTTTATGAGTGGCTAGTCATGTCATTCGGCTTAACCAATGCACCAAGCACATTTATGAGGTTAATGAATGAGGTGCTATGAGCATGCATTAGTAAGTTTGTTATTGTTTACTTTGATGACATTTTAATATACAGAAAATGTTTTGATGATCATGTGAAGCACCTTGAGTTAGTACTAGAGACACTCCGAAAAGAAGGTCTTTATGGAAACCTTAAGAAGTGCACATTCTGCACTAATGAATTAGTTTTCCTAGGTTTTGTTGTAAGTTATCAGGGTCTACAGGTTGATCAAGAGAAGATCAAAGCTATACAAGAATGGCCAACACCTACAACGATTGGACATGTTAGAAGCTTCCATAGATTAGCCAGCTTCTATAAGTGATTTGTCAAGGATTTTAGCACCATAGCTACACCTCTAACTGCTGTGATCAAGAAGGATTTGGCATTCAAATGGGAATCAGCTCAAGACACCGCATTCCAACAACTCAAAGATCGCTTGACTCATGCACCGGTTTTGGTACTTTCTAACTTTGATAAGACTTTTGAAATTGAGTGTGATGCTTCTAGTTGTGGTATAGGTGATAGTCTAATTCAAGGAGGATGGCCAGTAGCTTACTTTAGTGAAAAGTTAAGTGGAACCACCTTAAACTACCCAAAGTATGACAAAGAGCTTTATGCTTTGGTGAGATCGTTGGAAACATGGCAACACTGCCTACTGTCAAAGGAGTTTGTTATCTATATTGATCATGAGACATTAAATCATTTAAGAGGCCAAACAACACTCAAGAGAAGGCATGCTAAATGGATGGAGTTTATGGAGACATTCCCTTACATTATCAAGTACAAAAAGGGAAAAGACAAATAGTAGCTGATACTCTATCAAGGAAACATATGTTGATCACTACAATGGAAGCCAAAGTGTTAGGATTTGAGCACATGAAGGATTCCTATGAAGAAGATCCTGATTTCGGTCTCATATATCAAGAATGTCTCAAATCACCATCAGATTCTTTCTATACTCATAATGGATATCTTTTTAGAGATAAAAGACTTTATATTCCACAGAGATCAATGAAGGAGCTGCTGATAAGTGAGGCACACGGTGGAGGACTCATGGGCCACTTTGGAGTTGATAAAAGTGTAGGCGTTATAGTGGAACATTTCTTTTGGCTACACTTAAAGAAGGATGTAGAACGGTTCTGTTCTAAGTGCATCACTTGCCATAAAGCCAAACTAGGTCACACCCATATGGTTTATATATGCCTTTACCTATTCATACTATGCCATGGGTTGATATATTAATGGATCTTGTTCTTGGCTTACCCAAAATCCGAGGAAAGGATTCTATCTTTGTTGTAGTGGACAGGTTTTCAACAATGGCTCATTTCATCCCATGTGCCAAGACTAATGATGCCATTCAAACTGCTGACCTATTCTTTAAAGAAGTTGTACGCCTACATGTCATCCCAAGGACAATAGTTTCAGAGAGAGACACTAAGTTCTTGAGCCACTTTTGGTGAGTTCTTTAGAGAAAACTCATAACTAAATTACTCTTCTCTACCACATGTCATCCACAAACTGATGGGCAAACCGATGTTGTAATCAAGTCTTTATCCACTCTTTTAAGAGCCACAGTTGGTAAGATTTGAGAAATTGGTTAGATTGCATCCCATTTGTTGAATTCGTTTATAATCATGCTAACCACTCAACTACTAAGCTTTCCCCTTGTGTATGGTTTTAAGACAGAGACACCTTTAGATCTTGCACCATTGCCCCCTTCAGAGTTTACTAATCAGGATGGAGAAAGCAAAGCAGAAGCAATCAAGAAGCTGCATGAGAAGGTTAAAGAGAACATTGAAAAGAAAACTGCAACATACAAGAAAGTTGCTGATAAAGGACGCAAGGATGTCATTTTTAATCTAGGAGATTGGGTTTGGATTCATATAAGGCCAAAGAGGTTCCCAAACAAAAGAAAAACAAGCTAGCACCTAGAGGAGACAGTTCATTTAAAGTGCTAGAAAGAATCAACAACAATGCATATCGTCTTGAGATACCAGGTGAGTTAACTATATCACCCACTTTCAATGTTGCTGACTTAACTTCTTATGTTGTAGATGAAAGTATTCTGAGGCCAGAACCTTCTCAAGAGGGAGAGAATGATGAGGACATTAACTCTAACAAGAATTTAGAAGATATACTAGCTAAACAAGACATCATAATCATGAAGGATCCTCCAAGACAAGATCAGCAACCAAGAGGCTTAGGAAATTTTTCAACAAGTCCATACAAAGCTTATTGGCACAAATAATTGAAGAGGAAGAGGCCAGACTTAAAGATGGAAGCATTAGAGTCCAAATTAAGCTACTTGAAGACCAAATAGTGTTGTTCTCGATTCAGTTACTTATGAGCCTAACTTATGACACCTCAAGGCTTGCCAAAACAATGCTAAGGTATGTGTTTCAATTAAATATATTATGGTTTGTTCATTTTGCAGAGTTTTGTTTTTCAATTTGTTTCTTTCTTTAGTACTTTTCGTTGGAGCATTGTATCGTTTCAATTATTGAGTATCTTAAGCCATCAATGTAATAAGATACTCCTAGCTGCATGAACCTTTATATAAGGTTCCCCATGGCAGCCTTGTAACACACGTTTTTATCAATAAAGAATCCGAATTTTCTTCTCCAAAAACCGAGAGTTTAAGCCTTTGATTTCTAGTATTTCCTTGTGAGTGATATCAAGGTGACACTAGCTCCGACTTATCATACTCTCACCCACCAAATTTCTTAGAAAGAGACTTGAGTCCATCTTGCCAATTCCCATCATTCCACCTCGAGTTCGATTCCTTTAAGAGAAGAGAGACTTGAGTCCAATCTCTTGAAGTCGATCATCATCTTGTGAGAACAACCACCGGTTCTTACAGCAGATGTTAATCAACAATTAAATATAAGTTAACCTATAAAAAAAAGGCGATTTTTTCAATCCAAACTATAGTTTTATGGGAAATTTGAGTGAATGACTGTAAGTATTCCTAAAATTAGTTATCATACACTATCTCTCTCTCCTAGCAACTGTTCACAATTCTAGACTTATATACCCCTACTCACGTATATAATATTTGTCTCTCAAATAAATGTACATATCCTTTTGTAAGAGGAAGATATACTTTGGAGATTTTGTTTTAAATTTATTATTATTAGTAACGTCTTCTTTGGCCAGTCTCAGTAAAATGGTTTTTTTTTTTTCTCACAGCATCCAATTTAACAAAGCCTCATCCTTCACTTCTCTACAACTTTCCTTTGTTCATATATCTCTCCCCTTCCTCACACAACTCTACTTATTTTCTCGCTGCAGCAATTTTAGTCATTTTTCCAGGTATTGTAGAGAGCTTGTTTACCCGATTTTGTTTTTCTATCGCAATGTGTTTTGGAGTTGTCCAAGACAACTTGTCTTCATTTCTGGGTTTTATTCTAGTGATTTTGTTGTATGATTTTTGTTTTTTATACATGTCCGAGTTCTAAATTTTAGAATTGTACCTCTGCCGTTGCTATTCGACAGTTTGCTGTGTCTATTCCCTGAATTTTTAAAGTTGATTGTTTGAGTTTAGCTACAAAAATTTTCACCCCTTTTCGTTTTTTGTTGGGTACTCACCTTTTTATCTTCATCTCAACAACTTTGTGTGGAGATTAACTTATACTAGTACCTCGAAACACATATATGTGGTACGTTTGGGGTTGTACATCAGTTTTCTCTGTCGACAATCTTATATGAACATGAACTCGAAAATATTTTGTACGAAATTCACAGTTTTTATTGACTGCGAAATCAAGTGGTCCCTTCATCTGTTAATGTGTTTGTGGGGGTATGAATAGATGTATGGGTGTTTGAACTGAATTACAGTAGCATGTGTTTTTCGAATATGCACAACACACACTACCTTATATAAATGTACTATATTTGTATAATTATATACCAATCTACAATGATACCATCCATGTTTTACTGGTGCAGGTACACACCTACCTTAAGACATTCCTAGTTAAATCCAACAGATGAAGAGTTTAATTTATGAGACTCCCTAATGGCACCAGGCCATGAGTCAATTGGTGACAGGACGAGTGTCTACCTTAGGCAGTGTACCATTCAGAACATCATTCTTGCCCTTTGGTCGATACTTAGAGGCGTAACTAGTGTTGTACCTATCCACATGCCCTTCTGTATGGAGTTACACGTGCAAATACTTATTTATGGGATTTATATATTGTTATACATGTAAGAACTTATGTATCCCCATAAAAACCTCGATTGCATGTGCTAGCTGCACTTTCTTAATGTGGTAGCCGCACCTTTTAAAAGTCTCTTTGCTGGAACTGCCAAGGTATTGGCAACAAAATCTCCATTAATTTCCTTCGAGATCTTTGGAAAATCTATAAACCAGAATTTTTATTTTTATCAGAAACTAAGAATAAGTTTACTTTTATGGAACGAATTCAGCTTCATTTGAGATATGATTCTCTGGTGACCGTGGAACCATTAGGCCATAGTGGTGGTCTGGCTTTGATGTTTAATAATCACTATAATGCTGATATATTATACAAAGATAAACGAATGATTGACATTTCTCTTTTATTTCAAGGCCAAAAATTGTTTATCACTTTTATTTGTGGTGAGCCTATTCAAAGATTGCGTCACCAAGTATGGGAACGGTTGACAAGTTTCAGTTTATCCCGAAATGATCCTTGGTTGGTTATGGATGATTTTAATGAATTAACCGGTAATCATGAAAAATAAAGTGGCTCATTAAGACCGGAAAATTCATTTCTCGAATTTAATCAAATGATTTTAGATTGCGGGCTAATTGAATTTCCATGTGTTGGTAATACATGGTCTTGGAAAGGGGTGCGTCAAAATTGGACTTATTAGATGCAAGTTGGATAAGGCTTTTGCAAATGAAGATTGGCATAATCTGTTTCAATTCTCGTCAATTGAATATTTCCAGATGTTAGGGTCAGATCATCGTCCTATTCTAGGTACTTTCAAGAATCGATTTCTTCCATTTAGACCCAAATTCTCTTTTGACAAAAGGTGGATTGGAAAAAAGGGTTTTATCAATACAGTAGAGAGAGGTTGGTGTGGTGTCCATTGTCACCCTTCTATTTCTTTTGCTGGTAGCATTAAAAGATGTCGTCGGGAGATCTCGAAATGGCGAAAGACAAATATTCCATCAGGCCAAGGAAATAGTATGAGATTAAGGAAGCAATTAGAAGATTGTCAAAATGATAATTCTAGTTCAACTGAAGATATTTTAGTCATAAAAGCTGCATTACGACAAGCAATTGAAGATGAAGAATTATATTGGAAACAAAAAAATCGTAATCGCTGGCTAAAAGAAGAGGATAATAATACAAAGTTATTTCATGCTCAAACAAAGCAGAGATGAACTAAAAATAGGATTGTAGGTCTATTGGATTCGAATAATACATGGGTTACTAAAGACCAGGAGATTATTCAAGAATCAGTCCGTTATTTTTCAGAGATGTTCTCTTCCTCTGGGTTTTTTGATTTATTGGATTCCCTTAGTGGGTTTGAATCTTGGATTACTGAAGCGGATAATTGTGCTCTTTTGGCCTTAACTTCAGAGGAGGAGGTAAGGAAAACTCTATTCATGATGGACCCTGGAAAAACTCCAAGACCGGATGGGTTAACCGCATTATTCTATCAACGATCGTGGGATGTGGTAAAAGACGATGTAGTGAAGTTGGTTTATAATTTTCTCCAAGAGGGCAAATTTGAAACTGAACTAAATAAGCCAAATATTCGCTTAATTCCCAAGGTTGCTCGACCAACTAAGATGTCTAAATTCAGACAAATTAGTTTATGTAATGTAGCATATAAAATCATTTCTAAGATTTTTTGTCTTAGGTTGAAAAGGATTTTGCCAAGATAAATCTTTGAAACTCAATTAGCGTTTGTTTTTGGCCGCTTGATTTCAGATAATATTCTAATAGCTCAGGAAATTTTTCATGCCCTCAGGACTAATAAGGTGGTTAAGGGTAACTTTATGGCTGTTAAAATAGACATAAGTAAGGCTTATGATAGTGTTGAATGGAGTTTTGTGGAAAATCTTCTTCATCGTTTTGGATTCCATGATCATTGGGTTAAATGTGTGATGTCTTGTATTAATTCGGTGGAATATTCGGTTTTGATAAATGGATATCCTCAGGGGAATATTATACAAAAGAGAGGTTTAAGGCAAGACGATATTCTATCTCCTTATATTTTAATTCTCTGTACAGAGGTCCTGGTCTTAATGTTACGAAAATCAGAATGAGAAAATAAATTAAATAGTATTGTTATTGCTCGAGAAAGTCCCAAAATTTCTCATTTACTCTTTGCTGATGACAGTTTATTTTTCTGTAAGGTAAATCAAGAGGAGGCTACGATTATTCTAAACATTTTGGAAGACTATGAAAAGATTTCAGGCCAACGGATTAATTTTGACCAGTCTTCAATTTAGTTTGGACACTCAGTTCAGGAAGAGAATAAATGTGTTATCCACATGTCTCTGGGAATTACGAATCTAGGAGGTATAGGTCTCTCGGAGAGCTTAGGTGGAGCTAAATCGAAGGTTTTCTCTTTTGGTCAAGAACGATTAATGACACGTATTAATAGTTGGACTTCAAGATTCTTATCTAAATGAGGCAAAGAAGTGTTGAAAAAGTCAGTTCTTACAGCTTTACCAGACTTATGTGATGTCTTGTTATCGATTACCAAAATCAATAATATTGAAACTAAACTCGGCCATTGCTAAATTTTGGTGGAGTAATTCCGAGACATCACAAGGAGTCCATTGGATGAAGTGGAAGAAGCTTTGTAAACCTAAGTCTGAAGGTGGACTTGGATTTCGAGCATTAGAGGAGTTTAATTCAGCTCTACTAGCTAAGCAATTATGGCATTTCCTAGATTTCCATTACTCTCTTTTTACAAGAGTTCTTAAGGGACGTTATTTTCAGATAAGTAGCCCAATGGATTCTACATGTCATAATGCACCATCTTTTGGTTGGCGAAGTATTATCTCAGCAAGATCTCTTGTAAGCAGAGTATAATCAAAAAGGATAGGGGATGGTCATTCGACTTCTGTATGGAGGGATCTTTGGATTCCATACACTATTCCACGACCTGCGATGGGTATTGAACCTTGGTTATTTTCTAACTTAACTGTTGGTCAATTTATTGATCCACTATCCAGGTCTTGGAGAGAAACTCCTCTACAGAAATTCCTAGCTCCGGAGGATGTCAAGTTTGTACTAGGTATTCATATTCTAAGAATAAGGCGCCCTGACTCTTAGGGTTGGCATTTTACTAAAACAGGTCGATATACTGTGAAGTCAGGATATAGACTTGAAGAAGATTATTCCACTTCCCAACATAGTGGCCCATGACCATCTTATCAGGATCTTCAAGCCCAAGCTTGGAAGTTAAAATGTCCGGCGAAAATTAGAAATTTTATTTGGCAAGCAATTTCAGGATGTGTTGCTGTAAAAGATAATTTGAGAAGTATATGCATTAAGTATGATTCTACCTGTGCTAGATGTGGTACAAATGGAGAATCTATAAATCATATCTTATTTGAATGTCCACCAGCGCTTCAAACGTGGGTTTTATCAAATATCCCTTCTCCTATTAATATATTTCCAGGACCTTCGATTTGGTCTAATATTGATTACCTATTTTGGTGTCTACCGGATCAAGCAGATAATGATAATTTCCCTTGGATTTTGTGGCATATTTGGAAAGCGAGAAATGAAAAACAATTTTCCAATATTGATAAGGATCCAAGGCTTATTCTTCAACAGGCGAATCTAGATGCTTCTGAGGGGAGGTTGGCTAATAAGTCATATGTTCCCCTTGTATCTGGAAGTCCTCAGGAATCATATTCCATTTGGCCTAATGTGTCCCGCCCATCCATAGTCAACTCAGCTTTTACTGGTTACCAGTGCTTTGTGGATGGAGCTTGGCGTGCGTCAGATACTTACTCTGGTATTGGATGGATTTGCTTTCCAGATTCTGTTGCTGGTGGTTGTGAGGGGGCCAAGACGATCATAAGGAGTCTATTAGCCTTACATGCAGAGGTCGAAGCAGTCTTATGGGCAATGCAATGTCTCTTTTCTTTTGATTTTCGGGAGGTGGAGTTGGCAACAAATTGTGATGTTCTGAAGATGGTATCGACTCCCACGTACTGGCCTGCTTTCTCCTCATATCTAGAAGAGTTCTCGCGTCTACAAAGTTTATCCTCAAACTTCTCTCTTCATGTAATTCCTCGTTCTCTAAATCATAAAGTTGATTTCCTCGCCAGTATTTTTAGAGGTTAAACTTGTGGTTTAGTTTTTCTGTAATGTTGGAATCTCTTTTCTAATATAATCAATGTTGACAAAAAAAAGATAAAAACTCATTAAAATACCCTTAATGGAGTTGTCCTTAGTCTTATTAGTTAGATGCAGATCTTTTTAGTTAATATCAAAATAAAGAATTTAATTTTTTTTTGTAAGAATAGCCACACAATAGAAAAATTTTAAGTGTATAGCTCTAGAACAGTGTAAAGTAACTTATTTTCTATATTTAGAATTTTTATTCCATAATATCATTTTCATTTTTTTCTTAACTATTCACATCTCCCTTCTATTTTGTTTAGACTATATCTTTTGATGAAAAAAATAATACAATTGCATTTTAATACAATCTCATAAATGAATATATTATTATAACATTATGATTTTTTTTCACTAAAATATATTAAAAGAGAAACTATTGTTCTGAAGTTACAACGATAATAAAACATAAAGACGGAGGAAAACAAAGATATTCTTGGAATCAAAGCCCGAAAAAGGGAGACTGGAGCCCAAACGAGGGAAACTTTTTAAGACTAGCCCCCAGAAAGACCATACTAGGACCCTAAACCAAAGACTCAAGAAACTACTACTCCAAAGAAAGTCAAAGACAGTCGCAAAGCAAAGTGAAGCCAGAAACGATGGTGAATCCTCCTATGATGAATAGATGTACTGAAAAGATGAAGATCATAGAACAAACCCAGCAAGAATATATCCAAAATCCCGGAAATGGTGAAGTCAAAACCGAACCTAAGCAGGCTTGTTGACACGTTGATAGCAACCATGATAAAAGAAGACTTCGAACTAGTCTATAATGTATGGACAAGGAGCAAAAATATCATCTACACAGAAGAATTCGAACTCAAGGGAGCACAACACCTGCTCGACCGGAGAAGATAAAATGATTAACCTAGAGCAGTAGATACCGAGAAACTGACTCAAGACCTAGCTAAACTCCTAATCAGAGCTAAACCACACTTAGAAACAACTAAATACGCAGAGTAAAACAAGTTTAAACTAAACAAGCCTTAAACTAGCTAAACCAGAGCAAAAGATCAAGGACCAAACCAAGCAAAACCGAGGGGAGCCAAGCTTCGTTAAAGGCCACAGATCCGACACACCAATCTCAAATCCAGCGACTTTTCCTCCGAAATCGGTGAGAGAAATCTCCGTCGTGGCATCCCATGAGCCACCGATGAGACTCGCAACTCGTCGCTTTAAATCTGGAGAGATCAACTACGGTTAACATCACGAGCCAGCTGAACCGACTAGACGCAAGCCATGACATCTCCGGCAAACCACCACCGAACACCACCCTATGCTTGGCTCAAAGGACCAGAAAATTCACTCCACCGACAGACAAAAACAAACGCGAAAACAAGGAAAGAAGCTAAAGGGGAAGACAAATCGCCGATAATCGGCAGCTAGATTAACTAGAATTTAATATCTTTAAGCAATAGACTAGAGTTTTATTTTTAAAAAAACACACACATATCTTTAAGCCATGACATCTCTGGCAAGCCACCACTGAGCACCACACTGTAGCACATTGGCTAGATCTTAATTTGAAAACACTATGATCTATTCTATATTATTTAATACAGGTTTCCATACTATTTCATTTCATTTTATATAGACCATCATATTTTCTTATAAGCATCACTTAGACATAATTTTAAGAAAATGTCATCAATTATGAATTTTTGTCATCAAATCACGGTAATGTGCCATTATAATTAGCGACAAAGTAATATATATATATATATCAGAGTTGCATAGTTTTTACTAGTTTATGTGGCATAGTATAGTGAGGCTAATGTTAAGTAGTGAAGGTAAAAATGTCTCTACAATAGCTTAAAATTAAATGGTTAGTGCCTTTATTTTTCTTTTACTTAAATTTCATTCAAAATATGGGCTATTTGGCCAATTGACCCATTTAAAATGAGATTTTATACAAAATGCTCTTCTATTGGGTTGACAAATGAGTTTAGGGATTTCATAAGAAAAAAAAAATTATTACATGTGGCCCAATGGTAAATCACTTTACAAATCTTCAAGGCACCAGAGATCGAAGCTTCTACGTGTAGTAGTAGGAGCGAAATTTAAAAGCCACTAGGTTAGTTAAAAAAAAAAAGAGTAAATACGAAGTAATATTTTTAAATTTTTATAATTTAATTTTGTTTTCAATAAATTTTTATTTTATTTTTTATAGTAAAATAGAAGTGATTTTATAAAAAAAATTTACATGTCAACATCACATTTAATATTAACATGGTTGATTACAAATTAACCATTATATTAAAATATAGTATATTTTGATATAAAATAATTACATATTAAACTTTATTTCATTTTGATATGAAGATAACTACATAAATTTTTTAAATAAATTACAAAACATATAAATATCTTGTATTTATTTATATTTAAACTTATTTTCCTTTATTTCTTTAATATAGATAATTACATACACTATCAATGGTAAAATTTATATTGTGTATGTTTTGATTTAACATTATTTTTTATTTTGTTTAATAATATTATCTATAGATAATTAATTACATTTCATAGCTATCATAGTCTATAACAATTTCTTATCAAATATTACATTCGATTTAATATTAAAGAAACATTATTACTTTTCAATTCATCGTAAACTTTTCATGTATGTCTCGATCATGGCGACAACACTAATCCAATGTTTTTGTACGTGAATGTTGGTGACCAACATTCCAACCTGGGAGTTCTTTCTCACAGTCGTGCGCCACAGATCACTTACGATAGAGATTGGTCAGTTTCCTTGATTGAAAATCTCCAGATTTGGATAGCAAGATGGTTATCAAGCCACAACACTCAGGTGATCATGCTGAGAAGCCAAATGTAAGAAGTCCAACTCCTTTCATAAATTTTAATTAAATATCTTTTAATTGAAAATCATAAATATTCAATGTTTATGAGTAGTGAAATTTAAAATAAAATTCTAATTTTCTTTGAAAAAAAATCTTCTAATTCCACTACAAAGATTTCTTAAGTTTACAATGTTTTCCCTTCACACAATCATTTGTTTACCTTTCTTTTTGTTTTGCCATGTTAATAGTTAAAATTACCTATTTCTTTTATTTTTATTAGAAAAATCAATCCATTGTGACACTATAAAGATTAATTAGATTAATTGAAGTGATTTTGGTAGACGAAAAGTTAGTATCAACGTGTGTAGACCATGATAATAATTAATATTTTAGAAATTTTATTTACAAAAAAGTTATTTTTACTCAGAAAAAAACATGAAACTAATGATATAGAAGTGAAACTCTACATTGATAGTTTAAAAAAGATTGAAATCAATTTTAATTCTGTATTAAATGTTTTTTTTGTTGAAATGTGAAAAAGGTTTAGGTCTATATTGTCACAAAAAACTCACAGCTAATTTATATTTAAGATAATATAACAACTAATTTATTTATCTAATTATAGGCATAACAAAAAGTAAGGATAATACATTTGGATAAGTAATATTTTATCATTTTTTAACCAAAATTAATACCTATTATTTTTGTATCAATCAGTCATGATTATCAAAAAATACAAATGGACTAGTTGAAGACTGGAAAAGACTACTTTATCAAAAAAAAAAAAAAGACTGGAAAAGACTGGTCATGAATCTTTACTCTTCAGATGATTTTCCCATAACATTAAAACTTATGTCAAACCAAATGCCAGATTTAGTTACTTGATTTCTAGTGCTAGATGATCATATATAGCTCATCGCATATTGGCTCCATGTCACATTACATTAAAACTCTCTTTTATATTATTTGTTCTAAATCTCTGAGTTGGTAACTAATGGTCCATTGTTAAGTTGCTAATTTGTTGAATAGATTTTGATTCTCTACATACATCAATATTAAATGCTTAGAACACTAGCGGCCCACAGATAAAGCACATAAAGCAAAGAATTTAGGCACCAAAATCTATTAACAATTATAGGGGTATCATGTTTAAGGTTTTGTTGTAGAATAGTGCTATTTTACTTTGAAGGAATTAGTTTGAATCCCTCAAAAGTGTGTTTTAGTTTTTAAATTTTCTTTTTTGCTTTAAGTGTAAAAAATATTTGGGCTGGCCCCGCTTAGAATGAGGTTACAGATATGAACAAGGAAGTTATTCAACTCAATTTGAATGATGAGGAGACAAAATTGCAAACACCAAAACAAAACGTTCAACCATCGAAATCTGTTTTTAGTATTGGAGCTAGGGTATTCAATCCATACAAGAACCGTTCGCTTTCACAAAACGTTTTACAATAAAATCGCAATTGGTTGCATGGAATTACGGAATATGAAGGTACAATTTGTAGAATTTGCAACTTTTTTATAACTACAATAATATTACAACTAAGCTATATTTTGTAATATAGGTTCAACAGAAGATAACGATGACATTATGAACATCAAATTTATTGTCGTTGTTGAAACAAGACTACTTGAATTATCTATATATTGATTTTTTTTTTTTTTTTGCTATTATTTTGATTTGTTTGTTTGAAGTAAATTATAGTTTTTTTTTTGTCGCCTAAAAGCTCATATAAGTGGAGAGAAGAGCAGTTCGAGTACAATAAGAAGAAACCAAAAAAATAAATAAACAAGATAAAGTCAACCCAAAGGAAGGCAGATAAACCGACGACGATCAGCCTCTACCAACGAACTAATCCAAGAGGGTTGTCCCGACGCGACATAGGAGGTAAGACAAAGGTCTCGTGTAACACTAATAGCAATATGTCTTGTTTGAGCATTCAAATGAACCTTAGTGTTACGAATAGAGTAGAAAGAAAACCGGAGACGCAAGGTTTGGACTTAAGAGATGAAGGATCAAAACCGTGGCCAGCGATGCGGTGATTTGATGATATCATCACATTGCCCTTCAAGCATAATATCAAGACACCTATATTGTAAGTCTAAAAGACTCTGCATTGTCCAGATAAGACAAAAGAATTCAGTAGAAAGCTTGTCAACCGAGGGAAGCAGAGCATCTCGACCATGATGGAGGACGGAACCTTGACCATCACGAACGATCCAGGCTGCACCTACAAGAGAAGAAGAATGTAACCACGAGCAACCAACATGAACAAAGACAGCATCCGGACGAGGAAGACTCCAACGAGCAAGAGAAGAAGCATGAGCAACAACCGATTGAGCATTGCACCAAACATGAATTCCGTCTAAAGCTTTAGCAAACAAGACATCAACGTCAAAAGAGAGACCATTAATAACAAAGCCATTTCGTTGTTTCCAAATTTCCAAAATTATTCATGGCAAGGATGCTGAGATTTTATCAGATAAAACAGCTCCATTATACACCTCCAAAAACTGAAGAAAGTAATTATCAATGAAGGGTTCAACATCAGGTGGAAGGAGAAGGTAATTGAGCCGAGTCTATACTTGACGAGCCGAAGTACATTCAAAGAGAACATGACATGATGTTTTAATGCTTGAGTTACAAACCTTACATAAAGACGGAACTTGTACACCATGGTGGTTTAGAGCATCAGCGACCGCAATGGCATCAAAGAGAGCACATCCTAGAAAGAACTTAATCCGAGGTGCAGTTCGAATCTTCCAAATCCAAGATTTTAATCGATTACGTGAGGTTGGAACCATTGCAGGTGGTAAGGAAAGATAATTCAGATGACTAATAAGCCAACTCCCACTTTTAACAATGTCAAGACCCTCATGAGTAAAAGCCCATGACCACAAATCCGAACATTCAAAAATAGGAGAAGATCGAAAATGTTGGACATCCTCCACGGGAAACAAAGCAGATAAGGTACTGCACCAAGCATATGATGGACAAGTGCCCCTACGTGCCTCCATAAACAAAGATCCTTTAAAATATCGACCCTTATAAATGCGAGCTAGAAGAGAATCAGGATTGGATAAGACTAACCAAGCTTGTTTGGCTAGCAAAGCCTGGTTAAAACTTTCCACATCTTTGAAACCAAGACCTCCTGTATTTGTAGGTTGACCTAACTTTTTCCATGCCATCCAAAAAATTTTATTCTTGTCTTCACAAGAATTCCACCAAAACTTTGTCATGGCACTAACTAATTTTTGCACTGAAATTTAGTCAATTTGAAACAGGATATAGTGTAGACAAGTAAGGCTTCAACCACTGATTTCAATAAAACTTCCTTTCCTGCCGGAGAAAGAGTTTTTGCGTACCAAGAATTAAGCCGAGACTTAAGATGACTGGTAATGTAAGCTAAAAGTTCCTGTTTAGAACCATTACAACATTTACGTAATCCCAGATATCGGCCATACCCACGTTCTTGAGTAATGCCAGTAAACATTTCATGATAGGGTCCAAACAAGAGCCAAAGGAGATAGCAGACTTAGCGAAATTAATTATTTGCCTGGACGCTTTACCATACAGTTCAAGACAATGAAGAATTTTTGAGCATTCATAAAGAGTAGTTCTACAGATGAAAAAGCTATCATCTGTAAAAAGGAGGTGCTGAACTGACGGACAATTCTTAGTAAGTCGAATCCCTAAAATCTTTTTGTTTGCTTCAGCGGTTTGCATAATATGAATTAAGGTTTCAGTACAGAAGATGAAAAGAAAAGGCGAAAGAGGGTCACCTTGACGAAGGCCCCGCTCAGGAACAATCAGCCCATAGGCATTACCGTTGAGCAAGACTGAGTAAGTAACCATCTTAACACGCACCATAATCCAAGTAACCCATATAGTAGCAAAACCCAACCGTAAGAGGAGAGCTTCCAAAAAATTCCATTCCACACGGTCATAGGCTTTTGAAATATCCGTCTTGATAGCAATAAAAATCTCATTACAACGCAAATTTGTTTTAAGAGCATGCATTACCTCGTGAGCGATCAATATGTTATCAAAAATTAACCGACCTGCTACAGATGCACCCTGAGATGGAGAAATGATAGTAGGAAGAATACGCTTAAGATGACAGCAAAGAACCCGAGAGATAATCTTATACACAACAGAGCATAAACTGATCGGTCATAAATCAATCATAGCGGATGGATTCGGTTTCTTGGGAATTAAGCAAATCTGGGTGTAATTCCAATCATGTGGCATAACACCCGATTCAAAAAAAGCTAGAACTTCTGTGATTACTTGTAGACCGACCACATCCCAATAAGTCTAGAAAAAGAGACCAGTCATTCCATCAGCACCTGGTGCTTTCTCGACCCTAATGCTAAAGGTAGCATATTGAATCTCGATAGCAAAAATAGGCCGGGTAAGTTCTTCATTCATATCGGCTATAACACGAGGAGACATGCCATGAAGGAGTTCTGGTATGTGCGATGGGGAAGAAGTAGAAAAAAGCTCATGAAAATAGCTAACTGCCACTTCCCCATTATAACCTTTTGAGATCTGATTCACGCCTAGTGAATTAGTTAAAATTGAGACAAAGTTCTTTACATGTCTAGTCTTGACACTAGAGTGAAAAATTTTCGTATTCCGGTCACCATCAACAAGCCATTTTTCCTTACTCTTTTGCTTCCAATAAACTTCTTCTTCATGGTAAGGACCAAGATCTTGTTTAAGAGGGCGAAGCAAATTAGGGTTTGGTCGAAGCATTGAATCCTCAATCTCAAGTCGACGTTTTAAAGTCTGAATGGTGGAAATGAGTTACACGCGGTTGTACGTTTCCATTGAGAGAGGTGAGAACGACAAGTAGAAATCTTGTCCAAAAACTATTATTATTAGACTCCGAGTGAAAATTCCTAGCAGATCAAATTACCTCCTTGATGCCAGGTTTAGAAATCCAACGTTTATAAAACATAAAACGACCTGATGCCCGAGAGGAGGCTGTAGCAAACCGAAATAAAATGGGTCTATGATTCGAACCCAAACGATCTAAAAATGTGCCCTGTGAAGAAGGAAAGCAATGAAACCATTCAACATTGCCCAGTATACGATCAAGTTTACATTGAACATGAACACCATTCCTTTCTCCTGCCCACGAATAACGGTTACCCAAGCAAGGAACCTCAGAGAGACGACACCCTGATAACATATTTCTAAAGGGATTAAAAGACCTTTCTTCTCTGGGAGGGCCACCTAACTTTTCAGAATTGTCTCTAATTTCATTTAGGTCCCCAATCACCAGCCAAGTATCGTCTCTATTGCTGCCAATATTAGTCAAAAAATCCCAGAAATGATGTCGCAAATGTCTAACCGGCTCTCCATAAATGAAAGATATGTAAAAAACAATAGAGCCCAATTGAACCTTGATATCAATAATATTCTTGTTAGAAAGGAGAACAACAACTTTTTGAATTTTTCCAGAAAAGAGCAAGTCCACCACTTAGCCCGATGGGATCCACCAGGTGATAGTTGTCATAACCCAAGGAACGATAAATATTTAAAATGGAAGCACTAGAGTTTTTAGTCTCCATGAGGAACATGAAGTCAGGAAAATGAGCTCGGCGCATTTCCCGAAGAAGTTGAATTGTCAAGGTGTTCCCCAACCCCTGACAATTCCAAAATAAAAGGCTCATTGGTCCTTCGGCAGTTCCTCATCTGGAACTGCTGTTACATTAAAGCGCTTGTATCCTTGATCACATACTCTAAGTGATTCAACTGCATTAGATTTCTGTTTCGTCAACACATCATCTCCACCAATTTGTTGCTGCTTTGCACGATATACTTGAACAATGGCTCATGCATTTTTCTGATGTTTCCATTTACTGGGTCGTTTACGAGAAGAGCCTAAACATGTCTTGACCCCGGATACTAGAGCGGTGATACCACCATATCGAAAAACCATTGGGAGTAAATTCTGGCCTTGAGAGGAAACATGAGAAACGGGACCAGAATCAAAAGGTAGAGAGTCGTTTACACATCAGTTTGTAAGGGACAATAGACGACCATGAATATCATCAGAAGCTTGAGCCTTCAAAAAGTCATACACTAGTCCTTTTTCTTTGTCCATAAATGATGTTATTATAGCAGGTTTAACAAGATGGAGAGAAACCAATCACCTTCTCGAGGGTTCTTTTCCAAATTCCAAATTTTCCTTCGAACCCTATCCCGAGCAAGCATTTCATTGGAATCATCCACAGACATGTAGTTTCTAAGAACATTAAGAACCTTTTTAGATATTTTAGGTTTGCCTGTAATAGCATCATCAACAACATCATCCTCAACGAGAACCCCAAAGAGAGGGTCTCCTTCTTTCAAACATTTATTAGGAACAGGTTGTTCAATGTTCAAAAATTATTCTTCATTACTGTAGCACTAGTGTGTCGGACAGAAGAAAGTATTGGACATCTACTTTTGTCATGTGTGAGACGCTGACAATTAAAACACCACTTCCTCAAATGTTCATATTCATATGTGACATCAATAATCTCACCAGACTGGGTTTCATATTGAAGCGAATTACGTAGAGCCTTGTTCACATCGAGAATTACCTTAGCATAAATATAACCCTGGCTTTGAGGTTTCAAGGGATCGAAAGCCAGTTTTTTAACCTCCCTAACATAACTGGCCATCTCAAGGAGAACATCCTTATCATAACAATCCAAAGGAATTTTTCGCATGCGAATCCACACCAGGATTGTTTGTAGATAAGTCGGAGGAGGATTATCAGTCCATCGATCAATAGTGATGCTCCAATCATCGTAAGTCCAAGCACCCGATTCTAAAACAGATTGTAATTCTTCCTCTCCATCAAAAACAAACTGGAATCGATTGACAAACACAGCATAACCCCTACAATGAAATCTGAACTCTCCATAACCTTGGCATATCATGAATAAAACTATTCATCCTTTGGTTAAATGGATTCAGCAACCGACCTAGCAAACTACACTTATTCCTTTCCACAATGTTTGCCTTAGGTACACACTTGAGTTTTATCGGCTTCCATTCATCAAGAGACATAGCTTCCAAAGCTATGTCGAGAGGGTCACTCATTGCAGCACAGGATGAAACCAAGAGAATACAATAGAACACCAAAGCACTTCGAAAAAACTAAGAAAAATCAAAAAAACCACCAAGGGTAACCACAACCACCGGTATCGCGAGCAGATTAGGTCAAAAAAAGAAAGCTACCGCTGTATCTTATGGCAGACGAAACAAGAATTTAAAATTTAAAACATCTAAAGCCGGCGAAAAAAAGAATATCCCGGTGATATAGCCCTAACTAATTAGAGATCAAACCCTCTAGATTATAAAGAGAGGACTAAACCCCAAAAAGGAAAAATCTGAAAGATAGTTATTTTCATTGGTAACTATTTGTTTAATAATATTATTTATTCTGTTACTTCGGTAATTTATAATCAATTAAGTTAACATGTGATTTAAATATCTTTTATAGGTTTAAACAAGTTTAAATGGGTGTGGATGCAAAGTATCTTTTTTTTTGTCAACATTGGATTGACAAGCCTCGATCCATAGCCTAAATCCCACCCCTAAAATTTTTTTTTAAGCTACCATAATACAACGGCTAGGAATCAAACAATGGTGCCAAGTCATTAGCTGGATCATCCTAACCACCAGACTGAGAGCAATTCGGCGGATGCAAAGTATCTAATTGTCTAAATACGTGCAAAACATATAAATATGTTTAAATGAAAATTGATAAATGGGTTTATGTTTAAATAGGCTGGGTTTACTAACTTATCAATCATGTTGTTGACTAATATTGTTAAAATCGAAATAATTCGACATATATTCGAAACTTTAGGTAGTTCAATGGTATATTTCCATCCTAAAATTTCGATCTAACAATCGATCAACCTATACTTAGACAATTTTTCTAATTCCATCTAAAGTATACATTCAAGGTCTAATCGCACTCAAAATTAGATTATCGAATTCCACACATAGTATATGAAATCTATCCAAATATACAAATTGCTGGATAATTATGGTTTTGTTGTAAACCAACAATTTGTGAAATTATATAGATTTCGTATACTTTGTGTGAAATTTGATAGTTATTGTCTAATTTTAGGTGCAATTAGATTTTGCATGTATACTTTCAATGAAGTTATAGAGAGAGTCCAATTATAGGTTAATATATATTGTTATCTTAAAACTTCAAGGTGAAAATAAATGGTGAATCCGATATTTAAGTTTTTAATTTCTTGATGTTTTCATATATACAAATAGACTATAGAGTATGGATAGTTAAATTGATTTTCTTATAAACTTTTAAGTTCTTGTATAAGAAACTATATTTATTAGAACATTGAAAAACTCTCTCTCACTAGTTATCGAGAAGACTATAGGTTATGTGTTCACCGACGCCGGCAACGCCGGAACATGCGGTCTTCGCCGGCGTCGGAAGATCTTTAATATCATTTTTTGCTATCTCTTTTGTTTTCCTCTTCCTCTGTTTCTTTCTTCTTCAGGTGTCTCTGTAACTCTGTGTGGCTCTTCTTCTCCGGTGGATTTTTGGGCCGGCGACGACATCCTTCGAAGCTCAGGCCTCCGAGGACAAGGCTATCTTCGAAGGTCTCATCATCTCCCACTTTCCCCAGCAAGTCGGTGGAGATTTGGGCATCTCTTCACGTCCGACTTCAAGCCTCACTAGTGTCTGTGCCTCTCCACCTTATTCTGACTCACTAGCTTATCGGAGCAGGTCTAGATCTATCTCTACCAGTGGTGCACTGGTGAAGATCAAGGTCGAACCTTCACTGAAACGCCTCGACTCATATACACTTTTGCTTGTCTAGAACCTCAAATAATAGCTTGATTTGCCGCGCTCATCCTGTCTTTGGTTCTTCTCGGCCGATTCGTCGACTAGCAACCACCGAGACCATGCGGGTCTATTTTTCAACCTTCAAAGCATACCTTTGTTGGATGCTCAAACGCAGTTGCGTTACCTCCTCTTGAGCTCTTAAGCTAAGAGACGATCATAAAACCGATAATCCAAGGACAGAGTTATGTTTTCCGGCAAAACTGTTTCTGACGACGGTGGCTTAATCTTCCGCAAAAGCCCTAATTTTCTTAGGCAAAAACATGGGTATGGGCTTAGCCCGTTATTTATCCCTCTTGGGCCTTTTTGGACCCAAATCTTTTTCTGTTTTTCCTCTAGATTGAACTTACATGGACTTAACGCTTCAGATCCATTTTCTATAATTATGGGCTTTATTCAGCTTTTAAATCATGTAATCCCCAAATTTTAATGAAATGCAACCTATTTTCATGGAAAAAAAAAGTATGGATAGTTCGGGTTGAATCGCTACAGTAAAGTAACGTAATAACGAGCACGCATTAATCGTGTCAACATTAATCGTGTTGTTTTACAGAATAAATGGATTATTCAGACGCAGAAGACATCCGACCCTCTCAGCCCATTATCACGGGTTGTGAGGAATCCAGAGAGAGAAGACCATACCGAAGACTCTCTTGATAAGAAACCATACGGCGAAATATCTAATCAGACTTTGGCAAAGAAAACAAAGCCAGGAATGTCACAGCTCAGCGTCATAAACCTTGTAGAGTCTCCTATAAAGGGTAAAGTAAGGAAGGATAAGGTAATATGTATGGAAGACGTGTTACCAAGAGAGGCTCAGGAACGAGTACTCGCTACGAACCAGATAGAGGCTCTATTAAACCAAAACGAACTCTATTACAAAAGATATTAACTCTATTAAACATGTAATTAATTTTACCAAACAAAAATAAACTCTACTATTAAAAATAAACTCTACCAAACAAGTGCTGAACTCTATGAAATGAATAAAGTTAATAGAGTTAAGTTGTCATTGGTAGAGTTCATGATCATTTATAGTTGATTTAAGTTGTCATTGGTAGAGTTTAAATACATATATAGTAGAGTTATGTTGTCTATGGTAGAGTTCATTTACCGCACTATTTCGTTTCTTTTTAATTGTGTATCCATGTTACAGGTATCCCCTTTCATAGGTTATTCCGGTGTCAAGAGGATTCATAAGCACGTGGTTCATTCTCCCGCTGTATATGATCCTTTTGGGCTGATTCCAAAAATTAAAATACTTCGGCTACGTGACTATGTGTTGCATGAATTGTAAGTATCGTGTTCCGTCATTTTCAGAGTATAATAAACCAACTTCACGATTTATGGGCTATTTGTAAATCGTGTAGGGCACTAACAGTCGATGGTAACTCAAGTCGAATAGCGGATTTCTATCTCCGCTTGGTGGCCCCAAAACAGAGGTGGCCTGTCGAACAATATGGGTGGCTCAACGATTTGCGAAGTTCAATATAGCATTCATGTGTAGAGTTTAAAATGTCTAGTAGAGCTTGTTTCTCATGGTAGAGTTTATGTATATTAATAGTAGAGCTAAGTTGCCCATAGTAGAGTTCATTTGATCTATGGTATAGTTTATCTTTAGTTTGATAGAGTTATATTTACTTTTTGTATTAAAGCATATGTCAGCCGGTATGAATCTTTTCCGGCAAAGATCTTTGGAGCATCCCTCCCCATTCAAGAGTAGTTGGATTGCTTTCCTCGATCCACTATTTTGTGGATGCTGGTGTAACCAATATAGCAGAGATTTTGTGGGGAATGAGGGTGGTTTTGTATGAACAAATGGGTTTAGAGAGGTCTTCCATGGAATTCAGCCTTCATTTTGTGCCGGGTCTAGATGAGAGACGTAGATACACTTTACATTGCTCATAACATTAGCAACTACCATTGGGTGGCCGTAGAGATTGATTTGATACAAGGAAAGATTCGAGTTTACGATCCCGACCCTAGTTGCGTGCCTGCTTCTACCATTCAGTAGTCATGCAAGTAAGTTACTTATGGTAAAGTTTGTTTCCAGTTTAATAGGGTTTGTTAAGTTGTTTTGTAGAGTTGTTCATGTATTAATAGAGTTGTGCAATGAGTAGTAGAGTTGATTTAAGGTTGGCTTTGTTTGGTAGAGTTGTTCACGTAGTAATAGAGTTGTGCAATGAGTAGTAGAATTGATTTAAGGTTGGCTTTTGTTTGGTAGAGTTGTTTGAAGATTGATAGAGTTGTGCACGGATTGGTAGAGTTGATTTAAGGTTGGCTTTTGTTTGGTAGAGTTCTTCGAGGATTGATTGAGTTGTGCACAAATTGGTAAAGGTGATTTAAGGTTGGCTTTTGTTTAGTAGAGTTATTCGAGGATTAATAGAGTTGACCACAGATTGATAGAGTTGCTTTATAATTCGTATTTTTTACATTCTGTATGTCCCTTTCATGTAGGGCATACACCGAGATGATTCCATATATGATCAAGTATTATTCAACGCCAGAGATGCGTATGTACGCATGTTAGTTCGGATACATACAAAATAACGTGAATTCTTAAGACCACTCTGCGTAATAAGCAGTCAGGCAACTGTGGTGTGTACTGCCTGAAGATGATCGAGTATTTAGCCCTCAGATGCAACTTTGAGGGACTGAATGATGAGTACATTAGCTTCACTCGGCTGAAATATGCCATTGACTTTAGAGAACAACTTATGGTGGAGGAGACTATTGTGTACACTGATCCAGGTCCCCAACAATTGTGTGACAAGGTCGCCCTCCTTTCAACTTCCCAAGACTTTCTGTTGGACTGGTAGACTTCAGGGTGCTATAGTCGTATGGTAGTAAAGTTAGCCTAACTTTATGGTAGAGTTAATTATGGTCATACGCCGAAACCATACATCGCATGATGCGATCTATTATACTCTTGAAGAACCAATATTACTTTTTGGTTTTGGTCCTTCCATAGTATTTATATACCTTTTGTAATGTAATGCGATCACAACAATTAGGTATGAAATTTTTTGTAATGCGACGACAACAACAATTGGTTATGAAATCAAGTACGAACTCGACTAGACAAGTAAGTAGAGTACAATACTCTCCCATACCTGAATTAACTCTATTAAACATATACGTAGAGTACAAATTCAAGATCAAACTCTTTCACTACATGTACGGGCATTGTGACCTAGTTGTTTACATTTTGTACAAGCTGACCCTTTCCTTGGCCTTTTTGCCTCTCCTGAACACTTGAACAAGATTTTTATCCTTGATTTCTTTGGCCTTCCTGGTTGTTGACGTACATTTGGCAGATTACACACCTTACGGCTCACATCCAACGGAACAGGTATTGCAGCATCCCTTGGAAAAATACTACCGGTATAGGCATTGTACAGGTAGGTTGTGTGATAAAATAGATGAGTAAGTTCGATTGTTGGCCGTTTCCATGTGTCGGCAACGGCAATGGCATGTACACAAGGAATTTTTTCGACGTCATACCGCTTGCAAGAACATGTCTTTTCAGTTAAATTGACCAAATGAGAAGATATTGATCTTGTAACAACAACCTGGTGTTCGTCTATGTCCTGCACATTGTACTACATAACTTCCTCAACCCTAGTCTGTAATTTAACAAATAAGTTTCAACTCAATCATGAAACATTTAAACTCTACTAAAACAGAATAAACTCTACTATAAATGAACAAACTCTATTATAAATGAACAAACTCTACTATAAATAAATAAACTCTACTACGAAAGAGTTAACTTTACTACAAGAGAAATACGAACTCTACTAAAACAGAATGAACTGTACTATAAATGAATAAACTCTATCATAAATGAACAAACTTTACTATAAATAAATAAACTCTACTATAAAAGAGTTAACTCTACTACAAGAGAAATATGAACTCTACTAAAACAGAATGAATTCTACTATAAATGATAAACTCTATTATAAATGAACAAACTCTACTATAAATAAATAAACTCTACTATAAATAAATAAATTCTACTATAAAAGAGTTAACTCTATTACAAGAGAAATACGAACTATATCATGAAAGTAAGAACTCTACTATAATAGATCGAACGAACTCTATCATAAGAATATAAACTATATCATGAAGCAGTACGAGATACCTTTAGGAGCTTCTCAAGAGATGTAGTTAGAATAGTTGACATGAGACTAGCCTTTGTTTTCCTCTTCGCGAACCAGCGTGTTAACATCGCCCTAACTGCATCTACAAGCTGCACAATGGGGAAAGTTCTTGCTTTGGATAAGGCATGGTTGATTGATTCTACTATGTTCGATGTAGTAAAATGGTATCTATTTCCGGGAAAATGAACCCGACTCCACAACCGAACATCAGCTCTTCTCAAGTACGCATGAAGCCTTAAATCTAACGCCTGAATCTGAGCAAATATAGCGTTGAATTCATCGACCCTAAACGCAATGGCAGCTTTGTTGAACAACTTAAAGGGCTCTCCCCCTCTAAATTTCGACAAAATGTTCTTATGTAGGTGGTAGGTGCAAATTCCACGAGAAGAAAGTGGGTACACATTCTTTATGGCTTTACCAATGTTTTTATACCTATCTGATATAATGGTAGTTCTTTGTCATCAAGGATGATATGATGGTAGTTCTTTGTCATCAAGGATAACACGGTTGAGCTGTCTAAAAAACCATTCCCAAGACTCGTCATTCTCGATATCAACCACACCGAAAGCCATAAGAAATATGTTGAAGTTGTCGTCTTGCATGGTAGCAGTTTGTAGAGTACCTTTATACTTCCCTTGCAAAAAGGTACCATCAACAACAACAATCTTCCTCATATAAGGAAAACCTCTAATACTTGCATCGAATGCTATGAAAAGAAACTTGAACCTGTCTTGCCAGTTTACTTCGAGCTTGATTAGGGTTCCGGGATTCGCTCTTCTAATAGCAAACAAGTATGAAGGAAGTTCTTGGAAACTACTTTCAGAAGTTCCTGAAACTAGTGCTCGTGCTTGGCTTAGAGTACAGTGTGCTTTCCAGTACTTCAACTGAATAAATGGCAGTAGCCAAAGGTGAACAACATACAAACTCTACTATATCAAATTAACTCTACTATAGGAAGCTTAACTCTACTATGAACATGTTAACTCTACTAACCTATATTAACTCTATTATATGAAAGGTTAACTCCATTATGACTATAATAACATTATTACATAAAGACTAACTCCACCATGACTACATTAACTCTACTAACGTATATTCAAAATACCATTTTAACTATACTATTTCTACATTAACTCTACTAACGTATATTCAAAATACCATTTTAACTATACTATTTCTACATTAACTCTACTAATTAACATTCCGAACTCTATTAAGCAATCATTTTAACTCTATCATATATGAAGATTGTACCTTCAGACTGAATCACTTGTTCATTGAATCAGCGACATGATTAGGAAGAATAGAAGGCCCAATACCACCTACGAATTCCATGTATAATCGTGCTAAGACTTCAGGTTATGCTTGGTGTGCACGACCTGATCTCTCTATCACAAAACAATTATGTTCTCCCCTATACTTTCGGACAAAGATACAACCACTATCGCCAATAGGTGAAGCTCGTACTCTCCACTGACAGTTTAATACCCAACATTTCACATCCAACACTGTCTTCGATGAAGCCACAACATTGAAGTTAAACCTTTGTAAAACGGAAAGAGTCTTTAACCTCGTCACGAGTTCTTTTTTTGATGGTACCATTGCCTAACAGCCAATTCTAGTGTTGACATTTTCTATGTCCAAATACTCAACTTTCAAATCCAACTCCTTTGTTTTCCTCGAGAGGTTTTTCTTCTCTTCTTCCTTGGATTTCCTACGAACACTGATATAATCTTCATCATCAGAGCTAACGCCATCCATATCATCGCAATAGTCGAATCTGAAATCCACATCTTCGTCCTCAACATGTTCAATTTCGTGTTTCACATTTTCTGGCATATGATCGGTGTTTGGTCCACCTCTACTAAACCTTGGATCAACTACACTACCCTTATGATCAACTCTACTAAACCAAGGGTCAACTCTACTGGACCAAGGGTCAACTCTATTATACGACGCATCATAGTTCTCCCACTTACAACGGAATTTTCCGTCACCGTTACCTTCTTCGGGGAAACTCGCTGAAACACGAGATCTAGTGGAAATCTATACACATAGACGAATTGCTTCTTTACGAAATCGTTGCACAAACACTTGCAATTGTCTTTCGTTACTTACAAAGATGGGAGGAGTATCTGGTGGTAGGGAATGAATGACTACATTTGACATGTAGCTTAATTTTACCTCATTACTTTGTTGATTCAAACCGAAATCGGCATACATCATCCCTTGAAATTCATCAAACCTTGTATCATCACCAATGCCTATGATCCGAGAGCCGTAGGACTAGTCCACAAAAAAACTCCAGCGACTTTCTTTAAAACTCCAACTCCCACAAACCAAAATGATTTGATCCATAGATCTAAACACTAAAGGCCAATAAACTCTACAATGAAGGAGCTTGAATGAAGTAAAGGAGCTTAAAGGGAGCTCTAATGGCGTTGGCGTCATTTATTGAGGAAGATGTTAGGTGAGCGACGGGTGTGCTAATAACTGAGGGGTAAATTTGTAATTTTAGCTCTACTATGTAATCTAGGTTTTCACCATCAACTCTACCACAAAGGTCACTAACTCTACTATGCATGGAATTCAACTCTACTATACACTGATTTTTCATACATTTCAACTCTATTATACACAGTTTAATTCTATCAAGATATGATTAAATCTATCAAGTTGACTCAATTAGTTTAGTAGAGTTGATAAAGCGGAAAAATTCACTCTACTACGCATAGACTTTAACTCTATTATACACAGCTTTTTCATATATTTCAACTCTATTATGCACAGTTTAACTCTATCAATATATGATTAACTCTATCAAGTTGACTCAATTAGTTTAGTAGAGTTGATAAAGCAGGAAAATTCACTCTACTACTCATAGACTTTAACTCTATTATACACTGCTTTTTCATGCATTTCAACTGTATTATACACAGTTTAACTCTACCAAGATATGATTAACTCTATCACGTTGACTCAGTTAGTTTAGTAGAGTTGATAAAGCGGGAAAATTCACTCTACTACGCATAGACTTCAACTCTACTATACACTACTTTTTCATTTATTTCAACTCTATTATACACAGTTTAACTCTATCAAGATATGATTAACTCTATTACGTTGACTCAATTAGTTTAGTAGAGTTGATAAAGCCGGAAAATTCATTCTACCTCGCATAGTATTCAACTCTATTGTACACTACTTTTTCATACATTTCAACTCTATTATATACAGTTTAACTCTACCAAAATATGATTAACTCTATCACGATAACTCAATTAGTTTAGTAGAGTAAGTAAAAGCGGAAAAATAAACTCTACTATGAAAAGACTTTAATTCTACTATACACGGCTTTTTAATTCGTGTCAACTCTATTATATACAGTTTAACTCTACTAAAATATTATTAACTCTATCACGTTGCATACAATTAGTTTAATAGAGTTGATCAATATGAGACCGTTTATAATTACGTTTATATTTATTCGTCAAATAAAAACAAAAATAATATTTATAGAATTAAAAAAACTATTCTAGTAATTTTAAACATTTGGTCTATTTAAATAGTTAAGTAAAAAAGCATGAAATCTGATGTTTTCTTCTACTAGTCTCTCTCTGTCACTTAAACAGCTTTCATTTTCATAATCAGACCTGGATCTTTCCAGAACCAATTTACTGATCTCTTATCTTTGGATCAACGAATTTCTTGTGTGTATCACAAATCTTCAATCTTCTAGAAAATGGATCATGAGCTCGAGATCTTCCCTTTGCTCTCCTTCGTACTCTACCACTCGGATCCAGCTTCACACGCGCCACCATCTCCGGCGATTCAGCAAACCTTAGCGAATCGTTTTCCCCTTCTCACCAATCCGCATGTCATTTCCTCTCTGATTCAATCACTTCCCAGTACCATCACTCAGACCCTTTACGTATTCGGCTCTCTTGGTCCTCGACCCGATCCTTTAGCGGTCTCTGCTGCTCGGTCTAAGATCTCTCAGATCCAACAAATGGATTCTTTGTCGCCGGAGGATGCGGCTAAGGAAGAGCAGATTTACGCCACGGTTGTGCGGTTAGAGGAAGTTCACGAGGCGTACGAGAAACAGTTGAAGGATTTGGAGGATGAGCTTGCTAAGGTTTATGCTTCGACGGCTGAATCATTGAATGGTGGAGGTGAAGTGAACGAAGAGATATTAGCGGTGATCAAGGAAGCTGAAGATAGTGGTGTTGGTGAGAGGATTGATCTTTCTGATCGTCAGCTTAAGCTTCTTCCTGAAGCTCTAGGGAAAATCGCTGGTTTAGTTTCCCTCAATCTCTCTCGAAACGATCTCAAGGTAAATTGGCCGATCATTTGAATTATCTTCACATCCATTTAGAGCACGAAACTTTGAACGTGTTAAGTTTTGGGATTGACTGGCTTTAGCTTATGAATCCTGATGTTTGTGTGAAGCTTGATCGTCTTATCATGATTCCGGTGATTTAGTTGTTGTCTGTTAAGACTTAGAAATCTGTAATGCATTTTTCTTTTAGTGATTAATAATCTGCTGTTTTGAAAATTTTTCTAAAGATCTCGGAGTCGTTTTGTTGTGAATGCTCTTATTGTGACCAAAGTTGATTTCTTTTTGCAGTTGTTACCTGATACAATTTCAGGACTTGAGAAACTAGAAGAGCTCGATTTGTCTTCAAATGTTCTCGATTCTCTTCCCGACTCTATCGGGAAGTTATTTAACCTGAGGGTCTTAAATGTGACGGGGAACAAGCTAACGTCACTCCCAGAAAGCATTGCGCAGTGCAGGTTTTGTGCTTCTGCGTTTGTTCATTTTTTCTTTCAATTAGTCTATCACCCAATTCTTATGAGAGAGGGATGTGTGTTCTGGTCATTAGGTCACTAGTCGACTTAGATGCCAGCTTCAACAACTTGACTTCTTTGCCTGCAAATTTCGGATGCGGATTACTCAATCTCGAAAGGCTATCGATCCAGCTGAACAAAATCCGTTTCTTACCTAATTCTATATGCGAGATGCGGTCTCTGAGGTATCTAGATGCACACATGAACGAAATCCACGGCCTTCCAATCGCTATAGGTAGACTTACAAGCCTGGAAGTCTTGAACTTGAGCAGCAACTTCAGCGACTTGACCGACCTTCCTGACTCTATCTCTGATTTAGCCAATCTCAGGGAGCTAGATCTTAGCAACAACCAGATAAGAGTCTTGCCCGAATCATTTTTCAGACTAGAGAAGCTGGAGAAACTGAACTTGGACCAGAATCCATTGGAGGTTCCTCCACAAGATATTGCTAACCAAAGCGCTGAAGCGGTTAAGGAGTTCATGAGGAAGAAATGGGAAGAGATGGTCGAGGAAGAGCAAGTGAGGATGCTGATTGAAGCTGAGAAGCGACAAGGAGGAGCAACAGGTTGGCTCTCATGGGGAAGCTCCATTGTTACTAATCTTATTTCTGGAGGTGCTCATACTGGCGGAGCTAAGAAACCCAAAGACTCGTTTTTGGATCAACTACTCTGATTTTTGTTCTTTTTTTTTGGCTGGGCTTGACATGTCTTTTTTTTTTTTTTTTTGTCAACGGCTTNGCTTGACATGTCTTTTTTTTTTTTTTTATGTCAACGGCTTGACATGCGACTTATTGTAGAGAAAAAGAACCCGTACTATAGACGTATGACTTTCTGTGTCTAAATGGGCCCGTAATAAAACCTTACGGATGACTTTGATCCGTACTTTACGTATAGCTTTATTCTGTCGAGATGGGCCCTGAATAAATCATTTTAGGCCCTCCTCGGGTTATGTTTGATTAGCTAACTATTTCCTCCGGTTTAGATTTGGTAGGCTATTACTATTTCTTGTTTTCTTTTTTCTTTTGTTGATTGATTAAACTTACAAACTTCTACTATTACATTTCTTACCTAAGTGTTTATTTTCTTTTGCAAAACAAGTATTTTTTTTGCCAAATAATTATAATAATTTTTGATCAATTACTATGTGAGATTGCGTACTATGAATTGAAGTTTGGTAGTGTTTGGGAAGTTAGCAAGACTTTGGATATTTTTAAGCGTCGCTTTTAGGGGTGGTAAAACAGGCTTTCAGTCCCGTGAGTATGCAGAACTCATAAATTATTACAGGCGTAAAAATCTGGTTTTGGCACAAAAAAAAAACTGAGTTCAAAATAGGCATGTACCCATAAGTATAAAGTCTTATTCAGGTTTACCCTACTGAATAATGGGTACCCATTGGATAACAGAAAAAAAAAAGTAAAAAACCATGCGTTAATTCTGATAACGAACTTGATTCAACATACTCAAAACTTCAATGTTTTAATATCGTTAATTCTGGACTCCTTTGAATAATATATAGTATGCATTAGGTTATTTAAATAATATATAATATATACGACCATTTTTGCAAAAGACTTGATTTTTGTTTGATCATCTACTTTAAGGTTTTTGCTGGAATATATTGAGACCGATCAGTAAGTTATTTCCTATTGTATGTTCAATGGTTATCTAATTGGACAGTTCATATGTAACGAATGTTGTAACAAGTTTAGTGTACTGATTATTTTGTTGTTTTCCAGTGACAGAGACATTGATTATGCATCTGTGTGCTAATGTGAGTTGTGATTTACATATATTGATTTTTCAGGGATGGAGTTATTGGTTACAAGAGATTGATGATGTGCTAATTCAAGAAGATTATTGAGAGATTTTGTTATTTTACTATTTTCCAATAGTAATTAAACTTTTGCAAAATTAATGGGTATCCGGGTATTTGTGTGTTCAAGTATTTGTTAGTTTTTTAAATTTAGCTTGAATCCAAATTCGATCCGTAGATATAAATTTTGACATATAAAATACAAATCTGGGAACTTGCGGGTACCCATGGTAATCAAAAATAATCTAGGTTTTTTCTGGGTTACCTAAAATCTTCTAGATTTTTTCTAGGCTTTTTAAATCTGAGCTTTTTGAATATGGGTTTAAACTAGCTTTGGGTCAAGCTGGTTTTTTTTACCCATCACAACATACCTAGTTGCTTCGTTTAGATAGTTTTTGTTTTAAGCTTGCCGATATTGAGATAAGAGTTCCGATAGATAAAGCATCTTTTTTGTCTCCTTTAGTTCGTATAGTTTCGTTAGGGTCGTGCCTAGTGCCTATCATTGATTAAAAAGGATATTTGTTTGACGCTATTTCCAACTATAACACCAAATTTATTGCAAAATTAAAACTAAATTTGATAGTTTGATTTTTCTTTCATTATTCATCTTCAACCACAACACCGAATTTCACCGCAATAAAAATATTTCTTATTATTATATTATTAAATTTAAGATTTTCTTTATTATATTCATAAAAAAAAGATTCTTTTATTATTATATTATTAAATTTAATATTATTTTAATTTTTATATCTTATAGCTCAATAAATAAGATTACATTCAGTAATAAAAACATAAAAAAATCACAACGTACTAAATTTTAGAATTAGTATACTCAGACAACAAGTATTCAACTAATGTATTTCCAATTTTGAAATAAACTTCTTGATCTATAAATTTTCTGTAATGAGCTAGAGCTAAGAGTTTTATGTTTCTAATATTTGATATCAACTTCAATAATTTAAATATATTATGTAAAATAATATTATATTTTAATTATAGTTTAAATTTTATAGTATTAAAATTAAGTTTAGCTATAAATTGGGTATAGATTCCGTCCACATTTGAGTATTTTTAAACTTAAGTCGGATTGATTTCGGTTTGGATTTCAGATTTTACATCTAGAACTATATATCAATAAACAATATATTTAATTATTTTATAATACAAAAAATAATGATTAAATATAAATAAAGTAAGAAATTTTTTTAGTGTAAACAATAATTTGGTATAGTACTATTCACAAAACACAAACATTCAAATTATGTCGTTAGATATGCCGTTACGTTGGAGGTTATTTAACACCATCTTTAGTGTTATAGTGCTATGTTGGAGTTGGCGTAAGACTACCAATTATTTCGGCCACAACTTTACATATATTGCTTCTTTTAATTAGTCAAACTAAATTCTAATGTATTTCTTATATATCTTATATATTAAAACGGAAGATATTTTCATTTTGATCGTGTTATAAACTATATAATAAAATTAACATATGATTTATAACAACTCTTTAAAATTGGTTTGTTATAAACTTTTATATTAAAATTTATTAGGAAAAACTAAGTGTTAATAAAGATATATCGAATACAAATTCGGTTATTAATTTGGTTTGGTTTAGATTTGGATTCGGTTTCAGGTACATATATTTAGGGCTCATTCTGGTATTTCGAGTTTGGTTCTTCTAATTCGCGATTTTGGTTATTTTGATTTTACACTTATTTATGGGTATTTTTATTATTCGCATAAGAGTTTGGTTCGGTAGATCGAGTTTAGGTTCGGGTACTTTTATATAAAAATACAAAACTAAAAGATTTAATAGAAAATATCTAAAAAATAAAATTTGCTTATGGTTTTGGTTCGGATTTAATTCGGTTTTTAAGATACATAGATTTAGGACCCATTGGAGCATTTTGTCGGGTTCAGTTCCTCTTATTCAGGTTGATTTGGATTTCGATTTGAGCTCTAAAACAACATCTTAAAAACATGGGTCTGAGAACCTAAATAAATACGGATTAAAAAAATAATCAAATCCTACGCTATAGCATGCGTAGGCCCAGGTATTTGGGTCGATTCCAGGTAATATCAATTTTGTTCAAGTCCTTCGGGTATGAAAATTTTATACCATCAAACCGCATACATTTCGGTTTAGGTTCGAGTCTGTTCCAGGTCGGTTCATGTCCATATCTTCAGTACCAATTTAGAAACAAAATACATTTTGGTTCACTTCCATTACTGGTTCTTGTTCGGGTCTGGTATACATATTAGGCAAATTTTTACCATTCTACTATATACTCGAGTATTTCATATCCGAAATATAATTATCTACCAAAAAAATACATAAATACCCGAATAAAAACTCAAATACCCTAAAGATTTTGAAAAATTACCCTATAATCTCATATATGTTTACACATATTCGGTCAATCGGGTACCATTTTGGGTATCAGTTCTGTACAGGGTATTAACCGATACCACTGGTAGAGGCTTAGAGGACCCATCACGTATTTTCCTCCGTTCCGAGTACTACCATATACCTATTATTTTGGTTTGGTTTCGATTCGCATTTTTGGTTCCAGGTAGTTTTCCAATGCATGTGTGGATATAATCCTAGTTAGAAATTATTTAGGGTTTATAATATTTTAAAAAATTTCTTAATATAAAAACATGTATATTACTAATATACTAAATATTGTACATTAATATAAATTTTATATAATGCTTTAATTATTAACAAATAAGATATATTAAAAATATAAATATAAAATTAGCTATTTATATATTATAATATATTTTAGGCCTCTATGTACCAAGGCAGTAGCACAACACTGGTTTTGTCCAGAAAAGGCTCATGGTAACAAACTGAAAAACACATTTGGTATCGAGAAAAATAGAGTCTTGTTGCTCCCTGCAGCTCAGCGGTTGAAGACTTCATGTTCTCAAGATGTCAGTAAAAGGTTTCAATTCGATTTTTTGTAGGAAGTTTCCATTCGTTTTAGCTTCTTTAATTTGATATTGCCGCTTGTTAACAAATACTTTGTACTCTTAAACCTTTGAATGGTGACATAGTATTCACGTAAATTAGATGAAATATGCAAATGTTAACCAATCAAGCTATTGTCAAAAGCGGTCCAATTTTTTTTAAAAACGCAGTCTATTTTATCCATAGGTGCGATCCGTTTTATATTATTGTTATAATAATACTATTTCAAATATGAAGGTATATAAATAGATAACTTATGTTCATTAATAATAGGAGAAATTGCAAAAGATATCATCAAAAGTTTTAGTCTTTAGGTGGCATAATATCCTATTATGGTACGTACCTATATCAATTTTATTTTCCATTTTTACCCCTATTTATAGGATAGCATAAAACTAATATTATCTTTAGTTTTATATATTAGTGTGTCGGAGAATGTCTTTTACCAAAAATTATATTCTACGAGAACTCAAAATTTTATTTAATATAATGTTAATTTAAAGAATATATTTTCTTCTCTAACTTCTCTTTTCCTTCCTTCCCGTATTCTTCTCTAACCTCTCTCTCTCTCTTTTGCTTGAAATTCTTTGTTCATCTCTTTCTTCATTCTTCTTCCCCTGAATTGATTGAACGGTGTGGAGATCGTCTCTTTATAAGCTTATTATGTCTAGGATCTGTTCAGAATAATATGAAACTGAGATAAATGCTTCATGCTTTCGAGGTTAGATTATGGTGATATTTAATTGGAATTAGGACTTTATTTTCTACTAAGGTCGATCTCTTCCCCTAGGTAAGGAGACTCTGCCTTTTATAGATTTTTATTTGATTTGTGGACTTACAATTTTGAATCGTTATATGATTCTAATTTAGATAGATTTTTAGGAAAAATGATTAGAGTTTCTTATATGTTTCGAGAGTATCAAAAAATTGATATGATTCAATGATATCTCTGATAATGATTAGAGTTTCTTACAATATTGTAAATTATTAGCAACAGCCATAACTAGAGTTACAGATTTGTTATTCAACTTGTTTCTAATGATATATGCAAACGAATTGGAATTCAAATAAATTAGTTACCCAATACACATATGGTTTGCATACTTATATACGTAATGACCAGTCCATCATCTCACCGGACCTCTTTATAGCCGGAGATGAATACTTGATAACCGAATAGCTGTGTAACTGGCATAATTAGGCATGAGTCTTAGTTAGAATATGATTTTCGAAGATTCGTGCTTGCCCTTCTACTATCTAACTAGGACTGAGTATGTATTTTGGCATATTGATTGTATATATTTCTGTTTTGTGTACTTTTTTGTAATTAGGGGTTCTTAAACACTAAGTTCTTCAACCTGTCTCTAATGATATATGCAAACGAATCAGTTAACTTCAAATAATTTAGTTATCTGATACATCTTTGTTTTGCATACCTATATACGTGATAGCCGCAAAATTTTTATTTGTAGTTTAACGTCCAGTCCATCATCTCACGGGACTTCTCTGTAGCCGGAGATGAAGACTTGATAACCGCATAACTGTGTAACTTGCATAATTGGGCCTGAGTCTGAGTTAGAACATGATTTTTGAAGATTCGTGCTTGCCTCCCTACTGTCTAACAGGGACTGAATATGTGTTTTGGCGTATTGAGTGTGTCTATTTATGTTTTGTATACTTCGTTTTGATTCAGGGGTTCTTAAGCAGCAAGTTCTTCAACTTGTCTCTAATGAATCAATTAACGTCAAATAAATTAGTTATCCGATACCATTTTTTTTTTGCATACTTATATATGTAATAACTACAAAACTTTTATTTGTAGTTTAACGTCCAGCCCATCATCTCAGCGGACTTCTATGTAGCCGGAGATGAAAACCAGATAACAGCATAACTGTGTAACTAGCATAATTGGGCCTGCATCTGAGTTAGAACATGATTTTTGGAAATTCGTGCTTGTCTCCCTACTGTATAACTTGGCATGAGTATGTGTTTTTGCGTATTGATTGTGTTTATTTCAGTTATGTATAGAACTGGGCATGAGTATGTGTTTTGGTGTATTGGTTTCTTAAGCAACAAGTTCTTCAACTTGTCCCTAATGATATATGCAAACGAATCAGTTAACTTCAAATAAATTAGTTACCTGATACATATTTGTTTAGCATACTTAAATACATAATAACCGCAAACCATTTATTTGTAGTTTAACGTCCAGTCCATCATCTCACCGGACATCTCTGTAGCCAGGGATAAAAACCTGATAACCGCATAACTATGTAACTGTCATGATTGGGCCTAAGTCTGAGTTTGGACATGATATTCGAAAATTTGTGCTCGTGCCACTAGTGTATAAAAACTGGGCACGAGTCTGTGTTTTGGCATATTGATTGTGTATATTTATGTTATGTGTACTTAGTTTTGATTCATGGGTTCTTTTTTTTTTTTCATCTGAACTGAATTATATTAGGATTAGGAACATACAACGACATTAGACCAACAATGAGCGACATAGAGTACAAGTGATGCTATCAGTCCTTACAAACATGGAAGATGATAAGACGCAAACCAAATGATAAAACCAAATACAATGTATCAATACCTGGATATCAACTAAGGAGTTCATGAACGACATTTTACCAACGGGATTCCTACCTAAAGAAGAAGACTTGAGTCACATAGACTGGTTCCTCTGGAGAAGATGAGTCTCATAATAAAGATTGTCAAAATCGATTGAAACCTCCTGAGCTAGGTCCCAAAACTAAACTCCGAATAGGAAGAGTATAGACAATAACACTTAATCCAACCAATTCAAAAACAAATATAACCGGATAAGGAGGGGATGGAATCCCACTACTTAAGCTCCATCCTTAGCAAAAATACTAACAGAGGAGGAAAAAGCCAAATAAAGGCATAACCACTAATAACAAACTCGATCTAAAAATTGGAGTACGACTCTGAGCTACAAAGGAGAAGAAAGTTTGATATGACCACTAACCCAATATATACAAGCATATCGGAAGTTAGTGCTCAGTCGACGAAACTCCAACCCGACTCGACGCAAGATCCAAAGAAGAGGAATGGATCAAGAGCCTCGAAAAGCTCTAATCGGTTCAAACACCTAGATCCACACCACCGTCGACAAAAGGAGGTAGGTCCGGCCACTTTGAGCTCCGACGTCGAAGGAATCACCCGCGAGACTCAAGATCTAAGATTTTCTCTCACATCGTAACAAAACTCAGACGCAAAAGTAAAGGGACAGCGAAGACGCCATGTTGACGAGTTCAAAAGAGGGCCGCCGGTGCTGTGTGAGCCACCGGCGCCCGAACAGACGGCCAATTGGTTTAACAGTGGCATAAAATGAGTCGAAGCTTATCGCAAGTATCTCTTTAGAGAGAGAAAAAAGATATTAAAAAAAGACCATGTATATTGTTGGTATTGAATATGGGTTCTTAAGTTGTAAGGTCTTCAACTAGTTTCTAATGATATATGCAAACGAATATGTTGACTTCAAATAAAGGTTATCCGATACATCTTTATTTTGTAATCTTCTAACTGATCCACAAAAATCATCGAGTTAGCGGATAATATATTTATAAACGACTCTTCTTAAGCAGCATATAATTGTGTTGTCTTCTAACTTGTTAAAGCATCTACTTAGCAGAAAACATTGTGTAATTGCAGTAAACATTCTTGTTATCATATAATTACATATTGTATCAGTAAATAAAATAAAAATATTAAAATAAATAAATAGTGATAAAATGTTTTCCAAAAATATCTTGAACAAAATATTAAGCCAAATAAATAAATTATAATAAAATAATAGAATTGTGTAGACAATCATTTTTTTTGCAAATCACATAATTATATGGTTAGCAAAGCTTCTCCACTTTGCAAATTGCATTATTAAAATATAAAATTTAATAGATAAGTTAGAGCAATCCTCAATTGATGATACCTATATAAGTCTCTCATCATTATAATAGTATTATATTTAATCTTTTTATATTTGGTGAAATTTATTGGAGTATCTCTAGTTTTTTTACTCTATTTGTGTGATACTCACATGAATATTACACAATATAATATTAATATTTTAATTTTAATTTACAATTCTGGAAATTAGTTATGAATTACAAAATTTATTTCGAATTATAAATCTTTAACTAATATAAATTATTATATATTAAATTATATTTATTAAATAGATATATATATATATTGTATATTTTAAATTTTAAAAATACTATTAATGATTTTAAATTATTGTAGATACTATACATTCATCGTTTTACAAATATTTACATCTTTTAAATAATTATTTCATTTTAATTTTTTATATTTTAACTAGTATTAATAAAAAAATATTATATAAATATAAATTATAATTATACATTATGGATCTTAATAGATAGCTAATTTTATTTTATTATTTTTAAATAAATATGAATTCTAAAAATTATAACATATAATTCATTTATTAAATACTACAAATTATAGGTATATAAAAAATCTTAACAAACCAAAAATTGACATGTGTCTAAATTAAGGTTGTGATACTCACGAGAGAGACATATGGGAGAGTCTCTCAAATAAGAGACTTTTATGAGCGTATTACACAAATTTTAATAATATTTTATTGATTAAAATATTTTATTGTTGTGATACTCATGGTGATACTCCTACTGGAAATGCTCTTATGACAATTAAGAAAGATATCATGTGCTCCAATACAATTGACAAATCAAATCTAACTTTGTGAGCCATCGTTGGTTTAATGAGCACAACAGTCAAATCTAATATTTTATTTTTTCAAAGATAAATTGGTATATACACAACTATGGTCCACTGCTATTTTCTTCGATACAAGAATACTATGTTAGTTACTTAATTATTTTATGTTTTTCTGATATTGCAATATATAGGTATATTAATTATAACTGTTAGTGTATTCTAAGAAAACTAAATATCGAATAAACAAATAAATTAATAATGTATAATATGTTAGAGTATTAGCTTTTTCTTGATAATTGATTAATAATACCCGAAGTTACCAGAACGACATGATTACTTAAAATCAAACTACGGTAAAAGTCATTGTCATCAATCGAAGCAAAAATGTACAATGTTTAACGTATAACTCAAATTGTAAACTGTATCATACGAGATTATTTGAATACATAGCATTTTATTTGAGTGAGAAAAATTACAAAGATAAAAATTTTTGGTCAACAATTGGATCGATAAAACCTGGTTTATAGCATAAAATATCTTTTAATCTAGTAAAGTGAGGTCGAACTCCTAATATCATAAACATTAGATGTGTCATAATTATATTAAAAAATGTATTAAACTATATCATAATTATGTTATATATCGAGTTCTTCTCGGTTTGGTGGTTAGGATGATCCATCTAATGACTATGGCATCTAGGGTTCGATTCCTCTCCTCTACGCAGTAGCTAGATTAAATAAGAATTTTAAGGGTTGAGCTAGGCTATGGATCGGACCTTGTCGATCCAATTGTCGACAAAAAGAATATGTTATACAAATAACATATGTCTTATGTAAGTAGAATTTTACAAGTTCTAATTCATAACTCAAATTCTAAATTATGCAAACTTTAGCTATATAAAATCAAATCGTAGTGAGAAAATTACAAAAATAAATTTTAGTAAAAATAATGGTTTTTTTTGTTTTTGCAAATTAAATTTAATTATAATTTTACAAATTTTAAGTTTTCTTAATAATTGATAGAGTAAATTCATCATAGTAATTTAATTTACAATATTATTTAGAAAACCGTCCTGTTTTAATATTTTCACTAATCACAACATTTTCTCCCACACCGCTATAGTGTCATCAGTCAAAGTGTGTTTTGTCCCGCTTTTTTTTTGTTGAACTGCACTTGAACCGCACTTATCTCGCACCGCACTTGCACCACACTACACTATGTCCCGCACCGCTAAAATCATTATCACCAATCGAAACCTAAATTGTCATCTTTTAGAAAACTTCAAAATCATTTATCACTTCATTGATTATAAAAGCATAACTCATTTTTGTAATATTGATAAATGAAGATGCGTGGCTACCAAGTCAAAGACTAGGAAGGAAGGAAGTCAAAGATGAAGCTGAGCTGGACAAAGTGTTGTTGACTAAGGAGAAGATTGTGACAGAGAGTTGTCAACGGAAACGACAGATCACTGTCAAGCAAAAATGAAAAATTGTATTAAATTGAGTCTTTCCATTTATGAGAGATTTGGGAGATTCTAGGTTAAAGTATATAACCTATAAAAGGGTCTTAGGGTGTGGCGAGGCCGTACATGGAAAACTTTAGAAAGATTGGGAGAGTTTTGTTTAAAGGTTTAGAGAGATAGAAAATTCTTGAGAGTCATTGTGTAGTGTGTTTGCAGTGTTCTCGTTAAGTGTTGGTGGAGAGTGTAACAAGCAAGTGTAAGACTTTTGTAAAAAAGTTTACATTAATAAAATGAGTTTTGAGCATTGTATATGTGCTCAATCGAAGTTTATGTGTCTTGGTCTCTACACTATTTCAATAAACTGATTGCTATTTTACTTTTATAGATTTTATTTTTTTCTAGTCGTAAGACCTTTTAGTAGAATTTATTATGTGTAACTCGTAGTAATTTTCATCTCTATAAAATATTTGCATTTTTATACAAAAAAAAAGAGAATGGAGGTTCGGAAAAAAGGATTCGAAGAAGAGAAGTTTTAAAAATATACAAACTATATGGATAAAAAAATATCTCTTATAGTATTCAACGAAGAAAAAGTTTTTAAAATATACAAAATATTTAGGGTATAAATGGTAACTACGGAATTGTACTGATTGCGGAATCTGGCAGATTTGTTTTTGTTTTTTTATGCAGAATTTGATAAATTATGGGTTTCCAACTCGAAACCAATTGGCAATGACTGGATTGGTCCCTAATTTTTATATATTAGATTAAAATGGTTTCAACTTATGATGTGGGACAATTACATTCCATATTAAATTATGGGTTTCCAACTCAAAATCAATTGGCAATTAGTGGATTAACTCATAGTTTATATATATTAGATTAGATTGGTTCCAACTTATGATGTGGGACATTTACATTCCAACATAATTACTTAAAATCATATGGTAACAGCTGAATTCTACCAAATGTGTAATCTTATGGAATTTCTTAATCTTTTAATAATCAGATCGATAAAATCCAATTCATAGCCAAAGTCTACCCTAGAACTCCATTTAATCTATATCATATTGTCGTTTGAATTTTTGATGCTAGATACATATACCAAAAAAAAAAAAGAGTTTCGAGCTAAACTGAATCCAAACTAAAACAAGTGAAATATAACAATACATATACAATATTATTCATAGTTAATTGTATATTGTATGTCAGCAATTAGATCGACAAATCATGATACATAGCTAAACCTCACTCTAAAATTCTTTTTTATCTATTTTATGTAGTGTGGAGGGATCGAACCCTAAAGACAAATTCATATACCAAAATAATCAAATCTAAATCGATCCAAATGGAAAGCTGAATGTTGTTCTAAGTATTTTTAGGAAACCAAAATAATCAATTATAAAAAAATTTTAAGGATTGAAATATAAATCTAAAAATTTATCTATAATTATAAACATTGTTTTGATATATATGCATGTATATATACTAGATATGGACCTGTGTGATACATGTGTTTTATGAAAAAGTTTGATATATAAATATATATATATGTATTATATTTTAGATAATATTTAAGAATCTCGTTGATTATTAATTTGAAACCTAACTTTATATCATAGGATATATATATATATATATACATACTCGTATTATATTTTAGATGATATTTAAGAATCTTGTTTATAACTAACTTTTGAAACTCAAATTTATATAATATGATTTTAAATCCAACTTTATAGAATAGAACACTAAAATTTTTGAATAGTTGAATTTGATGTGGAAATATTCTGTTGATTACTAACATTTAAAACTCACTTTATATAATAGGATTTTATAATTATAAATAAAGATAATTATTTGTAGTCCTTTTTGTGGAAGTGCTGTGAATAGAGACAAATGTTTTGTGATAAATATAATTATTTTAATTTAAAAAATATTTTAAAATATATAAAGATATCGAAAATTTTTTATCATCGTATTTGGCATATGTAAGAATCTCATTAATTATTAAATATTGAAACTCCATTTTATATAATAGGATATAATATGATATTCCAAAATCTTATATTATTAGATTTCACATGTATATGAATCTTGTTGAGTATTAAGTTTTGAAACTAAACTTTATATAATAAGATTTAAAAATCTAGTTGATAACTAATTTTTAAAACCTTTTTTTATACAATAGAGTAATGAAATTTTTTAAATCATTGAATTTAATATGGAAAAATCTTGTTGATTAATAATCTTTGAAACCAAACTTCACGGAATAAGATTTTATAATTTTAAATAAAAATAGTTATTTACAATGTTTTTAATGGTGGAATTGCTAATTAGATTTGACACGTGGAATAATCCTATGAATTAGTAACTTTAAGAAACCTTATTTTATATAATAAGATAAGAATTTTATTCTATAATTAGTAAGAGATAAATATTTATACTTTTTTCACAATTAATTTTGTGTTAGGATTGTGAATAAATATAAATAATTCTTGATAGAGGTAAATATATTTTGAAAATATATTTTAATTTATTTTTATAGATAAATACGTAATTTTTTCTGATTGTTGGATTTAACACGTGGAATAATAATTTTAATTAGTAGCTTTAAGAAACTTTACTTTATATATTAAGATATAAATACAAATTTTTTTTTATCATTGGATTTGACACTTTAAAGAATCGTGTTAATTAGTAGATTTGATAAACCTTATTTTATATAATAAGAAAAGAGATAAATACTAATAATTTTTTTATAATTCCTTTTTGTGTTAGGATTATGAATAATAATAAATATTTCTTGATACATATAAATCTATTTTGAAAATATATTTTAATTTATTTTTAATATATAAATACTTTTTTATCGTTGGATTTGACTTATGGAAAAATCCACTTAATTAGTAACTTTATATAATAAGATTTTTATTTTATAATTAGTAAGGGATAAATATTTATATATTTTTCTACAATTATTTTTTGTGTTAGGATTATGAATAAAGATAAATATTTCTTGATAGAGATAAATATATTTTAGTTTATTTTTAATAGATAAATACGAAATTTTTTCTGATAGTTGGATTTGACACGTGTAAAAATCATGTTAATTACTAACTTTGATAAACCTTACTTTATGTAATAAAATATTATACAATTAATTTAAATCAATTAATTATTTGATATTAAGATATTTACTTTGATACTTATAATTATATATTTTATTAAAATTTTAACGATGCAATTAAGTTATTTTGTATTTAAATCATTATTTATTACTAAATGTATATTTTATTTTAAAAATTAATTAAGTAATTGAAATCTTTTGGAATTATTTATGAAATAATATAAGTAACATATAAAATTAGAAAAAAGTAAACAAAAAGTAAAAAGAAAAAAAAAATATAAAATTACTCTAATTCCACAATATTAACTCCTCTTCATTCCGCATGTACCCGTTTGAGCCATAATCGAAAAATTATTTTAGTGAAAAGAGGATTTCATATACTTTTCATGTGTAAATCTTTACAAATTATGTTTCAAATAAAATAAAATACAGTCAAAATATTCAAATTAAGATAATACCAATCTATCCAATTTGTTAAACCAGTGTCTTTGGTATGTACAAGTTTTTTTTTTTTTTTTGATAAAAGGTTTTGGTCTGTACAAGTTATCTACTTAAAACTTTCTTGTTTCTAACTTCGTCTTTTTCTGCACAAATAATTGGAATGTACAAATTATATTCTATATAAAGAAAACTAATTGAGATGCATATATAAATTCAGATAATTAATATGAGCATATAGTCGAGAGACAATTGAGAGACAAAAGCTGTAGAAGAAGAACATCTAGTTTACAGAAAAATGGAATGATGGATCTTGGGACTAGGGTTTGTGCATAAATGCAGCAATAATAAAATAATAAAAGTAAATTAACGAGTAATAATAAAAGATGTCATTAATGATCTGCCAGTTTCTTGTTTGCTAATGGATTAATGGAAAGTACATTGTAGATGCATGCATACATATCAATCTGACCCTAATATCTTAGAGGTTAAAAGATTAGGAGACAATCTCATCAGAACAAATACTGATTCTCTCAGTTTGGCAGATCACTTGCTCCTCTCCTTTTTTTTTTTTTTTTCCCTTTCACCCTAAACTTAATTATTTCCCATTTTTATCACAATTATTTTCTGTGTTACTTCAAATATCAATAGTTACTTGAGATCAACTGAAAATTAACAGATTAAACGTACGTAGTAAATGTAGTAGATTAACAAAGTATTGTATATAAAGTTGTTTTGATTAATTTATATCCACTCCATAAAAACAGAAACGACGTATGTTTTATATCCAGACTACTAGTATTTATATAAACACGTTTTATTTGTACGATATATAATTTATACATAAGTTATTTATTGTTAAAAGGAAGCTTATATAGTTAGCACCATAATCAACGTGTTGCATGCTATGTATAGATTAGGACCCATCTCTATTGTAATTACTCTTAAACAGTAAGTACTTAGGGCTATCTTCTAGTCTAAAACAGCACGTGCCACTACCAATTAACACTAATTGACAAAAGAAGGTAAGAACAAGTTAAGTAACTTCTTAACAACATTTACTTCTCTCAGACGTCATATTATTACAAGTTAAAACCGCATATTGTAGAGACCAAAATGGTACAAATGTTTAATTTCCAATCGGAAAATAAGTGAAGAGTGTACATGCATTAAATGAAATTTGGCCGAAAATTCTTAGAAAATGGAGAGTCAAATCAGAGAGTAATAATTATGTAACGCATGGGTGGGGAGGGTCCACGTCAAAGGGGACAAAATGATGAGAATCATCTTTTCTCATCTTCCAAAAGCTCTTTCACTTTTAACGGGATTTGTTTTTTCTTTTCTTTTTTGATAAAAACTAATTTTATACTATCACATTCTCCAACTCGAAAAACATATAATGGAAAATATTCTATCGAAAATTGTCGATTAGTAGAACTCCAAATATATAAAATGTTGATAATGACATTATAAAAGAAGAGAGAATATGTTCACCAAAAAAACAAGTAATAAGAGAAAATATAGTATATTATTGCAACTTCCCTTATTTGAGAATGGATTATTATTCTTGGAAGATGGAAATAGTATGAAGAAGTAAAGTCCGTTTTTCAAGGAGATAAATTGATTGATTGAAAATTTTGGAGTTTTGATATTTGACACTTTCTTTTGTTTGTCGTTATAAAAATCTTGCTTTCCCAAGTCAAACCTTTTTTTTTGCCGTTGCAAACATTAAGAGGTGGTGTGAGAAATTTTTCTAATTAGCTGTGACGAATCCTCAAATTCTCCCATTATCCATGGTGGTGGGCTTCACCGGTCCGTGCAAAATCAAACCCCAATTATGACGAATCTGAACCCTAAACCTAAGAATAAGAAAAAATCCAAGAAAAGCTCCGCTTCTATTGGCAAATTCACCCGGCTTCTTGCAACAATCCGAGAAGGAAAGGGTCAAGCTGAAAGTGGCTCACTCTCTTCAGTCGTTACAAACCTGGTACCTCCAGCCTCGCCAGCAGCTTCCACTGCATCTCAGAGTCCCCAAAACTCTGCTCAAGAGGAATTGGTAGCTCAGCCGCATTTGACGCAGGAAGTCCCTTCCCCGCTGTTGGCTCCAAAGCCGAACATCTCTCCGCCTGAAGGCACTGTCGAGTCTTCACTGGTAGCAAAATTGCCAAGGAATTGGGCATCTATCTGTTCAGGTTCAAGGAAATTGGAGCGAGTAGGTGAGCCAGTGCCATATATCTGTTGTGCTCCCTTCATTGAGATCCCAGAAGAAAACATCTTACTTGCCAAGGATGAGTTCAAGGATTTTGTCTTCGCACAGTTCCATGGTTCAATCCCTGACAAAGCTCGGATAATTGGAGTCCTCAATGCCCTCTAGGCAAGGTCTGGTCCTTTGGGTACATTCTACTGGAGAAGGTGCATTTCTGCTTTGTGTAACCAACAAGTGAACAAGATCTATCCTCCTAAGTCGCAATATGTGGAGCATAGTAGGCTCTGCTATGTTCGTAACTCAATGGTCACTGGACATGAAACCCTCAAAACCTCCTATTACGCATGCCCAAGTATCGGTGGAGCTTCGTGGCATACCTTATTTCTTGTTCCAAAAGGACAATCTTAGCAGAATCGCTACAGGTATTGGTACACATATCTCTTTGGCACCAGAAACTGAGAGGAAGGAAAACCTTGAGGTAGCTAAGGTAGTTGTTGAAGTGAATCTACTGGAGGAGTTGCCGACGAGACTTGTCACAGGTTTGCCTAATGGGCGTGAATATGAAATACAGATTGCTTATCCTTGGCTCCTAGACAAGTGTGGTACTTGTCGAGTGTTTGGCCATTTGACTAAAAAGTGCCCGTCAAATCCATCATTCAAGGGAATGGTTCAGTCCTCGCGGACTCAGACTCATGTAGGTACTCCATTGAGAGCTGAATGGCGTCGAAAAGGTTCTAGGACTTGGTCTCGTTCTCGTGGTCGCTCTAATACTTACAAAGGACAGAGAAAATCACAGCCTACAACACATCAAACTGAAACTCCACCAGTTCTGCCTGTTGTTGTAAGTTTGGATTGTGAAGAGAAGCAAACACCTATTGGTGCTCCGGATAAGAATTTCCTCTGGTCTCCACTAAGAGGCGAGGTCGTAAGGCCAACCACTAGTATTCTCTTTACAATGATTTTTGCCTGGAACATTAGGGGATTAAATAGTCGGCGTCATCAAGCAATGACGAGGGATTGGATAGATCAAATAAACCATTTTTTGGAGCGTTTATGGAAACGCATATACAACCTTTAAATTCAAATAGAGTTGAGAGAGCTTTGCCACCGGGTGGTTCAGGAATTCTGATCACCACACATCAGCTGGGATCATTGTTGCTTGGGACCCATCAATTCCCATGTTTCTTTACTCTGCATCGGCTCAGCAAATTACTTGTGGATTTTTCTGTGCTGATTTGAATATAAACATGACACTTACCTTCGTGTATAGGTTCAATGAAAGGGATAGGAGGACAGACATGTGGAGAGAGTTAAAGGAACTAAATCAGTCATCACCATTACAGCGATACCCATAGGCAGTACTAGGAGACATTAACCAGATCCTCCAAGCTAACCAACACACGAGTAGTCAAGTAGATGCAGTGGAAATATCTGGTATTCAGGACTTTGAATTGGCCTTATATGATGCAGACCTCTTTGAAGCTCCTTCTTCAGGTCTGCGTTTTTCTTGGTGGAATAACAGTGAGCGTAATCTAGTGAGCAAGAGAATAGACCATGGGTTCATAAATGAGCACTGGGCTGAAGCGTACTCGGATTCCTTTCTTGAATTCACAACGCCATTGCAGTCGGATCATGCTGCTATTACCTTTAAAATTCCAGCAGCAGCGAGAGGGAAAAAGAAACCGTTTAAATTCTTTCATCACTTGATAGATCATCCTGAGTTGCAGAATATAGAGTCAAACTGGAGGGTGAGTGAAATCAATAGAAGTGCTCAGTTCAAGCTAGCAAGGGCCTTAAAGCTGCTTAAACCGCACTTGAGATAACTAAATGCAAGAGCTTATAGTGGTATATCGCTGAGGGTTAAGGATCAAACCTCTAAGGTTGCACAGTTATAGAAGCAACTACTAAATGACCCTACAACCTCCATTGCAGAATAGGAATATCTAGAGAGGTCACGATGGCACTCGCTCTTAGTTGCCGAAGAGAAATTCTATAAGCAAAAATCGCGTGTGAAGTGGCTGCACCTTGGAGACAGGAACACAACCTATTTTCACAAGATGGCAGCCACAAGAACTTCGTGAAACCATATACATATCCTTGTTGATGTGGCTTGTAATCAGTTATGTGGCCGCGAAGAACTTAAAGAGCTAGCCGTAGAGCACTTTGGCAGCATTATGGGTGACAATACGCTGCCAACATCTGAGGCATCTATAGAAACACTAAGGGAGCTGGTACCTTTTCGCTGCACTGACCATATAAGAAGAGAGTTGCAGAAACCTGTTCTTGAGGCAGAAATCAGGTATACGGTATTTTCTATGCCAAAGGATAAATATCCAGGACCGGATGAGTATACAGCTGAATTTTTCAGATCCTTCTGGAACATAGTAGGAGCGGATTTGGTGGTTGTAGTGTCAGATTTTTCCAAGTCAGATATAATACTCAAGAAGATAAACTCGACGGCTATAACACTTCTCCCTAAAACGGTCTCGGTGAATACATTGAATCAGCACAAACCTATTAACTATGTAATCTTGTGTACAAGGTTATAGCAAAGTTAATTGCAAACAGGCTAAAACCAGTTCTCCTAAGCTCCCTCTCACCATCACAGTCGGCTTTTCTTAAGGGCAGGAGTCTAGGCGACAATGTCATGTTGGCACTACAATTGATCCGAAGCTATGATAAACCAACGGTAATGAAGAGTTCAATGACAAAGGTAGACCTTCGTAAGGCTTTTGATACAGTTTGTTGGGACTTTGTGATAAAGCTTCCACATGCTCAGAACTATCCTAGACCTTCATCGCTTGGGTTACTCAATGTATCTCAACTCTATCTTTTTCGGTTTGCATTAATGGAGAGTTGTCAAATACATTTGCTGCCAAGAAAAGTCTCCGTCAAGGTGATCCTTTATCACCTTACTTGTTTACTATTGTGATGGATGCATTGTCTCACATGCTAAATAAGGCTTTTGTGGATAACGTGGTCTCTAGACACCCAATGTGCTCAAATTCGACACTCTCTCACCTGTTATTTGCCGATGACCTCCTGCTTTTCTCGGATGGATCACAGGCGTTGCTTATGAGTATTTTCTCAGTCCTAGACAGATTTAAACGTTTCTCAGGCCTTGACATGAACCCAACCAAATCTGAGATCTTCCTAGCTGGGTAAAATCAGGCGGAAAAGGATCAGTTAGTGCAGATCTATGGCCTTGTGGAGGGCTCATTTCAGTCTCGGTATCTTGGTCTGTCACTACATACAAAACGCTTAACACTCGCTACTCTACAGCCTCTTATTGAGAAGATAACTGCAAAGATACACTCATTGACTGTTAAGTCACTGTCATTTGCTGGTAAAATTTGTCTCATAGCTTCGGTTATTTATGGATTAGTATTGTTTTGGAGTCAGGTTATGCAACTACCTAAGGCATTCTATAAGAAGGTGGATTCCCTCTACTCAGCCTTTCTTTGGAAGAACTCAGTTGTAGCCACTGCTTCTGGTGCTCGTGTAGCCTGGAAAGATGTATGCAAACCTAAAGCCGAAGGAGGTTTGGGTCATAGACTGCTTGAAGACTTTGAGATTGTTTTTAGATTAAAGAGAACTTGGGCCTACTTCGCTGACTCGGCTTCTCTTTGGTCACAATGGCTGCGTGGTAATGTGTTCAATAGGAAATCGTTTGGTTGACAAATGATACTCAGCGTCTCTCTGCTCAAGTCCGTAGCATGATTCGGTTGAAACCACTCCCCAAAACCTACCTCAGATGCCAAGTAAGGTATGGGTTTGATGCTTCATTTTGGTTTGTTAATTGGACAGATTTTGGAGATTTGATCACATATGTATGAGCTAGCGGACCTAGAGACCTGCAAATCGATCTAGAAGCATGTTTTGCTGACGCAACAAGGAATGAATCATGGAACTTCCCGAATGCCAAATCTGAGGCCACGGAAGCGGTTCTGATTTCACTTACAGCGATGCAGCTGCCAAACCCCAGTAGAGACAGTGACGTTTACCTATGGAAATCGAGATCTGGAGCCTTAAAAAGACATTTCTCCGCAAGAGAAACTTGGGAGCTCATTCGTGAGCACAATCATCCTTTCCAGCCAGCAAAAGTCATTTGGTTCAAAGAAGTAGTCCCAAGATACAGTTTCATATTATGGTTGGCTTACCTAAAGAGATTACCAACTAGGGATCGTTTATTGGCTAGGGGTATGGATGTGCCACCCACATGTGTTCTCAGTGGAATTGGTAATGAGTCACATAAGCATATATTTTTCCAATGTCCATACTCACAGGAAGTATGGTCTAACTATGTGGGAAGGTTCCTCATAACCCCACCATTGAATCTTACTGAAGCAACTCCATGGGCATCTCCGACTACTCCCTCTCTCTGGCAGCACAGGACCTTGGTGAAACTATTGCTTCAAGCAATAGTCTACGTTCTATGGCGGGAACGTAACTCCAGAGTATTCACGCAGCTCTCCAAGTCACCTGAGGTTATCCGTGCTGAGTTAGACAAGATCATCCGAAGCTGCCTCTTCTCCTTTCCGGCATCTAGCTCTCTTTCTCCGTTTCTTCTTGAATTTCATTTCGGTTGTATGTTGCTTTTGTCTTAATCCCACTTTGTTCCCTTAGAATGTAATTATTAGCACTCTTTTCTTTATGATAGTATAAGATCTTGCATTGAAAACCAAAAAAAAAAAAGTCCTACCTTTTTACTCCTCCTTTTTGCAAAATCTATCAAATCACACTTTTGATTAGTTACAAACTTACAATACTTTCTTGTTTCTTTTTTTTCTGTTATCAGAACAGTTTAATGAATTGTATTGACATGACAAAAAAATTTGATAGATAAAATTTCATTTGTAACATAAATTTTTTAATAACATATGAAGTAGGAAAAATATGAGAGAAAAAATAGTCAAATTTCTTATGTAGTTAGATTATCCTAAGTTTGTAACCATTAAATTAAAAATATTCGACTACCTAAATATTTGTCTAATAAAAAAAATTTATATAAATCAATTTGCAATAAATAATTATACTTTTCTTTAAATAGTGTTCATACATATATATGGGTCAAATCAATATTCAGATGGATAGATGAAATTTATATTAAAAAATTACACTTAGGTTTCCAACATCATTAGAATTTTTATGTATTGTGAATGTATTAAAACTAGTAAATATTTATGCAATAAATATATTTTTAATGTTATTTAGAATATATTTTCTCGAGTATTAAAAATATATTACTTTATATTATTTTATTTTCTTATATATACGAAATATCTAAAATATACTAAAAATCTATTTAAGAAATTGATAGCTATATATTAATGATATCAAAATGTATTATGTTATTCAATAAAATTGTATTATGTTGTTATTCAACAAAATTGTATTATTGCTAGTTATTATGCAAGATTATCAATCTACTTATGAAAAGATATATATAAACTGTGTAGTAGTAGATTTTTTATATTTAGCGAAAATTATGCATGGAAAAATTGTGTATCAACTTAAAATTGGGAAGTAACTTACGTAAAAGTTGATATACAGTGTAACACGGTTATAAAATTTTAAGTTGATATACAGTGTAACTCAGGGTTCTAAAATTTTAAGTTAATATACAGTCTATACTGTATACATGTATATATGTTGGCAAATATATTAATTATATTAGTAGTATATAACTGTGTTAGATTAGAAAAGAGTAGTAGGTAACATACGTAAAACAATTAACTCAGAATTCAGCTGTAATAATTGACTTGATGACATTGGAAATACACAAAGACATTTGCTTAGGAGTGAGCTGGAAACCCAAAGTGTGTAACTGGTGTACGTGGAATTGAATAATTTTTTTTATTCCTCATCTTTTTCAATTCGACAGTTATTCGGATCGTTTAGAAGGCGATCACAGAGTCACTGAATGAAGTCCTCCGTTTTTTTGGAGGTGCTGACCTGCAGCGAGGCAGAGATGATTAAGTGACAGTAGTTTTTTCGGACATTTTCTAGGATCAGAAGGAAACACTATAATGACCACTAGATGCAGCCTTTATTTGGCCCTCTTGGTCCTATCCCTCGTAATGGCAGGGGGCGTAAAAAGGAAAGAGAGGGATGAGGTTTCTCTTGCTTTTGGCTTGGCAAAGCAGGCTCCAGTAGAAGGCCCGCACGACGGGCTATTAGCTCAGTGATAGAGTGCGCCCCTGATAATTACGTCATTGTGCCTGGACTGTGAAAGCTCTCAACCACATGGATAGTTCAATGTGCTTATCAGCACCTGACCCTGAGATGTGGATCATCCAAGACACATTAGCATGGCGTACTCTTCCTGTTCGAACCGCGGAATTTTACTTGTGGAATATTGAGTAATATTTGTACCTTTTCTTATTTGTTTAATTTTGTTTGTCTTTTCGAAATTATCTGACTTATACTATTACTATATAATGATTCACTTTGTATTCATTACTGCAAAAAATAATGTTTAAGATTACTACAAAAATAATATATTAACTATTTATTTTAGAGTTTAAAAATTTAGTTATTTACTCAGATAAAAAAATCTCAATAATTTCATCAACAAATTTTGAATTATAACTCAAACCCACTCATAATCCTTTTACTTTTAACTTCCATATCCAGTAAGGTGGAGTCGAAATTCAGATGTCTAGACACAATATTACATATTAATTACCCCAAAATTAAATAAAAAATCATGGAAGTCGTTTTTCCCACGTGATATTGTCACATAATTTATTTGATTAGTTTTTCATATATTTTAAATAAGAAATATTTTAAATAAAATATACAATTAACTATGAATGATATTGTACATGTATTGTTATATTTAATTTATTTTACCTGAGACTCGATTAGCTCGAGTTTCAATTTTTTTTGAGTATATGAATCTAGCATAAGCGTTTAACTCACTACTAGAGGTAGATTAAATTGGATTTTGTCGATCTAATTATTAAAAAAAAAATTCGTCAGATTTCACATTCCGCAGAATTCAGCTGTTACCATTTGATTTTAAGTAATTCCACATAAAAATAAAAAAAAACAATCCGTCAGATTCCGTATTCAGCACAATTCTGCAGTTACCATTAAAGTATTTTGGTTCCCAAAATTTTGAAGAATCTCTCCATACTCATTTTATCGTTTTTACCAAATAGTGTAGTTATTAATACATTATTTTATTTACTAACTTAATCTACCCACCAAGCAAATTTATACTATAAAACATGACTACTGTTATTACTGTAAACAAAATCTTGCATACCATTTATTTTAAACTTGTAACATTGTAACAGTATCAACTTAATTTTAATATCATGATAATGCAATACATCCAAATGAATAACGTTTCAACGTCCAATTTCGGTTTCAAAATAGTGGTTTAGGAAAATGAAAAGAAAATGAATAATTCAATGATAATGGAAGCATAATTAAATACTTTAGGCCGGTCATTGACATAAGTCCATTGCCTGAAGTAATAATGCATTAGCTAATTTTCTCCGTCATTGTAATTTTGCAGTTTATAACAAAAAAACATTATATATATATATATATATATAATCTTCGTCATTGTAAAATCTTTGATGGTTCTAAAATGGATTTTGTATAAATTAATGTAACGTGAAGCATAGAAAGGGATGGTGGTATGGTTATTTGACGACAGAAGCAATTAATAAAAAAAGGAAAGCTTATGAATCGTCTGAAACATGAAGAAAAAATATGTGTCTCATACATACATTAAGACAAACCTGAAATGTCCTCTTCGTACAATAATACACACGTGTCAGATATTCACTGAAGTATATCTTTTGTTACATGCTTTTTCTATACCTTTACAAAATCATTAATTTGCCCTCGATATCTCCCATTTCACTGTTCGTTATAATCATTTCTATATACTTCCAAGGATTATTGCTAGCTAATAATGTGTTTTCAAATATAACAGTCATGCAAGAATAAATGTAAATATGTTTTGTATAAGTGAAATTGTGGTTGGTCCGCGACTCCGCGTTAATAATTATTAACGCGTACGTTAAGGAAAGAAAAAAAAAAATGTTAGTTTGATTTTGTCTCTTTGCATTACAATAAACGTCACTAATATTAGAATACGAATAGTGTTAAATGTAAAATAAGCAAAGCCTTAGAATATTATTTGAAGATTTTACAATAAATCAAATTAAGTTCTAAGTTAAATTCCAAAGTATCCATACGGACCATAACATCCAAATTTTCAGTTCAGTTTGGATTATCGACTCTTTTAAATTTTAAGTTATTTTTGTTTTGGAAATGTAATGACCATGTATATACTGACTCAAATTCAGTTTGATTCTCTTTAATTTCAATTCCAAATAGAAACTCGAAATGTGAACAGCATTAGATCTAAAATAATTTTGGTTCTGAATCGATTCAGTTCCTATTAGCTATTTGTAACCAAACATAAAAAATATAATTACTTGTATGCTTGTAAACATAAAAAAATGTAATTACTTCTATGCTTGTAACCAAAAGTAATCACTCAGAACCAAACTTTTTGATTATTTTTGATTATATTGTATTAGGTTTGGTTCTGAGTGGTTATTTCTAACTAAAATTACCATATTAAGATTATAAGGTATTTAATATAGTTAATTATTGAATATAAACCAGAATATGTTCATATATGGTTATATTCGATTCTAAAATTAAGCTAAACTGAACAAAAAAATTGTAGGTACTAAAATTTTGAATTTGACAGGAATCTAAACGGAACTGATTACTTGTTTTCGGTTATGCTCGATTTTTTATTTTTCCATTCTGGTGTTTATGTCCCACGGATGCATGTTCCTCGTTTCATTGTACGTTATAAATGATTTTTTAAACGTAATTATCATATACGAAAAATCATGTAGCTATATTTAGCATGTATGAAATGTGGTTGGTCCATTAGAAGCAAAATCTAGTGTAAAAACATTAGAAATAAACATTTAACCAATTACAGTGCCATATGTAAAATTAGAGGAACAATCAAACATTAATATTTGAAGAATTTTAAATAAACTAAATCAAGTTCAAGTTCAGCTCAAAGTTTAACTTAAATATCTGTTTCCCTAGTTGTATGTGAAATAAAGGCTCAACATGATACTCTCTCTTCAAGAAATATTTTATAAAACAATATTATTAATAATTTTATGTACCTATAAATAGACTGTCTTTGTTAAAGTGCAAACTATCAAAGGCTTTCACATTTTCCTTAGTTTTGTCCTAAAAACCAAACCCTAGAAACCAAAAATGGAAGAAGCCCTGAGAAACTTCACTGGATCTACCCACCCACCTGACCCGAATAATTTCGTTAGAAACTTCACCGACGCTACTGCCTCACCGATTAACCGCAAAACGTCTTCAAAGGAGACTACCGGAACCGGAAACAGCAAGACGAGGTACCGTGGTGTTCGCCGGAGACCGTGGGGACGATATGCGGCGGAGATACGTGACCCAGCATCAAAGGAGAGACGGTGGCTCGGAACATTCGACACAGCGGAACAAGCCGCTTGTGCTTACGACTATGCGGCTCGTGTCTTTCGTGGATCTAAGGCTCGTACTAATTTCACATATCCGACGGCTCTTGTTGTTCAGGATCCACCATTCTCTTTCTCTTCCAAGAAATCTCTGCCGTCCGTTCGTTGTCCACTTCCATCAATACCGTTAGATAACTCTACTCTTGAGCTTTATGGTGTACCGACACAGCAGAGGATTAACAATCAGCCTCTCTTTTTACGAGACGCTTCATATTCCTCTCGTAAAACGAAGAAGCTCAACTCCTTGGACGGCTCATCTTCTTCTTACTCTACACCAAAAACGGCGTGCATTTCGTCTTCTGAAAATGAAAACTGTGACTCGGTTTTCCCACAAGAATCATCTGATTCTGGTCTATTGCAAGAGATCGTTCACGAGTTCATTAAGAAAAATCGTGGCACTCCTCGACCACAAACACCACCACCGCCTTCTCCACCGGTTACCGGTCATCTTGATAACTCCGGAGATTTCTCAGCTCTCTCTATCGTCTCCGATGATATGTTTCAAGAGAGGCCGAAATTTGATTACGATGGGAACTTCCAAGGTAATGAGTCCGGTTATTTCGACGGTGCTCAAGCCATCGCAGAGGGTGGTTTCACGTACGGATCAAACGAGTGGGGTTATCAGGACATGTTGATGTACGGAACTCAGTTAGGCTGTACTTGCCCGAGATCGTGGGGCTAGGCTTAGATATAAGATCTAAGATATTTATCATACTTGTGTTTTGGGTGTTGTACGATCTTAATAGCTTAGAGTTTCTACCCTTTCTTCTTCATGTTGGATATTAACTAGAAGATGTTTGAGTTGATTTTGCAATCTATTTGAGGTTGTACTTCCAATCGAGTTCTCGAGTTGAAGTTTAGGTGTAGGGCCTCTATGTATTTTCGTAGCTTTTTTAAAGTCCATATCAACGTCTTTTGATGTTTTAATTATATAAAATCTATTTTAGATGAATCAAGTTGATTCGTCGAGTCTTTGATCCAGCAGTGTGTATTTTGTTTGAAAAAGGTCACTAGTACTAAATATTAGTTTTTATCATCCATGGTGTAGTTATTGATTTGTTTGATATCAGGTCAAGAAAATTGATATTGGATGTATTTACTAATTCTCACTAACATTATTTCAAAATTAGTTCAAATTTAATATGAGTAAAAACTGATGCTAATAAACGTCTAGCATGGGTTAAAACTTTTTTCTAAGATATTTATTCAATTTATGCACATTCTTTGTAGGCGATAATTCAAATTCTATTACAATCATATGGTGACTACATTTTATTCGATACAACTTGGTATCAATCAACTTTATTAACTTTAAAACCAACTTCAAAACCAACATCTTTTGCTAGTAGTAGCATTAAAGATGAGAGATAATCAAATAAATAGAATGTTTGACAAACAAAAAATCAAATAAATAGAATAGAAATATTATTTGTTTTTCTTTTGCAATATAGAAATGTTACTTTGTTAGGCAATGTCGGCATCGGCCTATTTTAAGTCTGGTTTTAAGTGAAACTGCGGTAGAAAGAATTATATTCGTAAATTATTTTTATGTAGTATATTTTTGTAATCTAAAAGTGGACTTTTGTTCGTACAAAAGGCAGTGTTTGTCTCTCTGTCTTCTCCAACTTTTCGTGCTATCTCTTCATTTTACGACACTCAAGGAAAAGTTAATAAGAATGGCCATGGACTTAAATATCGATTGATTTCCATAATATATAAGTAAGATTAAATTATCATACTTATACAGAAATCATTGTAATAAAGTAACTTAAACGCAAAACAAGCCTATTGTAATTTTTTAATGCGAATTAAAACTATTCTTAATAAATTACAACTAAGAATATGTAAATCTGTAATATAAAAACAGAAAAAGTACCGAACAAAACGAGCGCTGTTCATATTGAATATGTCATGCTTTTTACAAGAAATAATCTAGTATCTTGAATTCTTGATCATTGGCACATTTTTGCAAGTTGTCTCGTAGAACTAGACAACTTAGATACTAATGTTGGATGCTAACTATATAAAATCTCAACGAATTAATGTGAAGTTTTGTTATTACATTATTGAAGGGAGAAGGTCAATATGTCTCAAAATAAAGGTGCAATGCTAAGGGTTTAGGGGTATTTCAAGGCTAACACTTGGAAGGATGAACGGGCGCAAAAGGTAAGGCCCATTTAGAGATGAAACTGTAGGCCCATAATGTATGAATGTGCACTTACAAAATTTGAGTTTGTGGGTGATGATTTTTTTCTTCTTTCAAAAAAAGAGTTCGTGGGTGATAATATAAAGTTTATTATACACCACTGAATGATAGATAAAGTGGGCTTGTGAGTTGTGACATCTCAGTCATTAAAAACCTCAAAAATTTATGAGTGGGAGGAGACCTTTAAAGTTTAAACGATCAAAGTCTACGGCCGACTAATCTAACACAGCACAACACGTTAACGTTGCAATACAACTATATAACTTTATTGTCTTGTCATACGTATAAATTGATTTTCAAAACGTGTAATCTTCTCTCTTCTCTCCAAAAGTCTCCATTATTCTCATATTCCACTCATTCTCATAATTGTCATCAAATATCAACTTATGTTCACAATTCACATATCAAGAGTGGAAAACTTCGACAAGTAGACAAAGACATTTCTTGTTTTGTCCAAGGACATAGGTTTTCTTTTTATAGATATGGTTTCAATTATGTCATAAGTTTTTATATTTTTGGTATTTTAGATATTTTCCGTGTATTTTGGGTTTAAATTCAATTTTTAAATGTTTAAGATTTATTTATACATATAGTCAGTTTTGAGTCGCTTAGCTAAATTCTAAAATCTTTATTGAGTCCAATATTTTTTTTTTCCGTCAAATTACGTTTTCATTAGATCAAATCAGACATACCATTATTTCTTACAAATTCTGGACAATACGGCATTATAACCCAATCATAAGAATCACTTGATACAATGGTTCGTGCAAGTTTATCAGCACATGTATTAGTAGCTCTAGGCGCATATCGGAATTGTGCTATGGAGAAGTGGTGCTGCCACGACTCTGCTGTGGTCAAATAGTGTTGTAAACGCATTGACAAGATAAGTCCAGTGAATTCAGCTTCTTCAATTGTGTTTCTACCTTCAAATTTACCCATCTCGCATAGTAGTACTGATCCTGTCTTATCACGCTCAATCCAACCAATACCGGAGGAGCGATTACCTGGGTAACAAGAAACGTCAAAATTACATTTAACCAAGCATGGTGGTGGTTTCTGCCATTGTAGTATACGAGGTTGTTGTTGACATTGATTTGTAGTTGTGGCACGTGATGTATCGTCAAGATTTGATTTAGCATGCAACCATTCATCAACATCTCATTTTGCAAAATCGACTGTTTCCTGTACTGAATGTTGGAACCTATGATAAAACATTATATTCTGTTGCTTCCATATCCTCCAAAGTAACCAAATTGGTAAAAGCCTAAGGTGTTCAGGGACTTGTTGATTTTGTACAATAGTTATAAGATAATGTATTTTATCTACAACCGTGTTGTTTGAATGCATAAGTGGACCTAAAGGTATGCTCGAATGCCGGCATCAAGCTTCACCAAAATGGCACCTGAACATCGTATGATCAACGATTTCCAAAGAATTGCCACATCTACAACAGTCAACGTTATTTGTAATTTGGCGTGTCGTTAAAGTATCCCCAACAACTAAAACATTTGTGAAAATCCTCCAAATGAAATGACGTAACTTAGGCGCTACATCTAAAGACCATAGTTTTTGTGCTTTCAACGAAAGAGGTGTCGAAAGTGGGTCATTGGAAATTGTCGTTGCAAGACAATAACCCGACTTAACTGAGTTGAAGCCATTTGGTTTGTATGCCCAAATATAGCTATCATCACTTTTATCCGGTGGGAGGAATATTTTTTTAATATAATCACAATCCGCAATACTAATCATTGCTCGAATCTTTGAGTAGTCCCATTGACCTGATGTGGAATCAATTAATGTTGAAACTGGTAATGCTGGGTTTACTAGTGGCAATAATTTTGGTGGTCGTGGAGGAGTAACCGATAACCAAGAATCCAAACCTAGTTTTGAATTTTGGCCATTACCAATACGAACTTGTAATCCTTTGGATAGAAGATTTCATCCAAAGCAAAGGGATTGCCATGCATATGAAGGTCGTGACCCTATACGGGCTGTAAGAAGTGTAGCTCTCTGATAGTAATTGGCTTTTAATAAACGTGCGACTAGACTATGTGGTCTGTGTAATATCCTCCAAACCTGACTCGCCAGTAGAGCTTGGTTAAATGCTGCCAATTTTTGAAAACCTAAACCTCCAAGTTTTTTTGGTGTTGTGATGCGTTGCCAAGAGACCCAATGTGGTTTATGTTGTTGAGTATTTGAACCCCACCAAAAGTTGCTTATCATCCTGTCAATGGATTTACATAGGCTTTGTGGTAATTGGAAGCAGTTCATTGAGTAAACTGGCATTGTATATGCCATAACTTTAATTAAAACCTCTTTTCTAGCGGGAGAAAGATAACGGGTCTGTCAACCACTTAATTTCCCATGTACTTTCTCTTATATATATGCAAGCATTTTTGTTTTCCGTTGTCCAAAATGTTTTGGCAAGCCAAAATACTTGCCTCCCCCTCCCACATTTGAAATTTGTAGAATCTGTTGAATGCGAGTCTTGGTGGTTTGGTATATCATTATACCGAAAGTAATAGTAAATTTGTCCATGTTAATCACTTGGCCCGAGATGCGTTCATAGTCTTTAAAAATCGTAGCAAGATATCGACTATAGTCATATCAGCTCGTATGAAGAATAACGAATCATCTGGGAAAAACAAGTGAGTAATTGTGGGAGTCGATCTCCTAGTTTTTATTCCTTGAATTTGGTTTTCAGGTTGTGCGGTATCTAGCATTGTACTCAAACCATCAGAACACAAAATATACAAATAAGGAGATAGGGGATCACCTTGTCGCAAACCACGATGTTGTTTAAACTTTCCATATAGGCTGCCATTGACTAATACGGAGAAAGATACAGAATGAAGGCAAACCATTATCCAATCTATCCATTGTCTATCAAACCCTTTTTTGACCATAACTTGTTCCAAGAAAGTCCATTCTAAGCGGTCGTAAGCTTTACTAATATCCGTTTTTACAGCCATGAAAGACATATCACATGTTTTCTTAACCCTCAAGGCATGAAACAGTTCATGTGCCACAAAAACATTATGCGCGATGTGTCTACCAGGTATAAAAGTCGCTTAATTCTCATTAACAATTGAAGGTAAGATTGATTTAAGACGATTCACCAAGATTTTTGAGATTACTTTATAACTCACGTTACATAAACTGATGGGACTAAAAAATCTTTCATAGTTTCAAGTGAATCAAGCTTCGGAATGAGACAAATCTTTGTGTGATTCCATTTATCCGGGAGAACACATGTTTTAAAAAAACCTTGAACTGCACGTATAAGATCATCTTTAATGGTAGACCAATGTCATTGATAAAACGATGCAGAGAATCCATCGGAGTTCGGTGCTTTATTTGCACCAATATCGAAAACAGCTTCATAAATCTCGCTTGAAGTGGTTGGAGCTGTGAGTTGGGAATTCATGTGTGGTGTAACCCATGATTCAATGGATTGTAAAGCAACGTGTATATTTGTTGGGGCCGTACTTGTGAACATAGATGTAAAGAACCATTTTGCTTTGTTAGCAATTGCTCGATTTCCATGGACTTCCACATTTGCTGCTGTTTTGATACTTGTTATTCTATTTCTGGCTATAGGATTCCTTGTTACAGCGTTAAAATACTTTGAGTTGCGATCACCTGTTGTAAGCCATGTAACCCGACTTTTCTGATACCAATAAAGTTCTTCATCTCTATAGGCTTGAATCAAATTCTGTCGAATGAGATGGAGTTGTGAAGGTGATACAGAGGAATCAATACTTGCTGCGTCTAGTTCAGAACTGAGTTTTTAATCCTCATGGCCGAGTTTGTGTGATTACTACGTTTCCAATTGGAGATATTTTGACGGCATATACGTAATCGATCCACAAATGACATTTAATTTGAATCAGTATCATTGGTCCATGATGATCTTATCACTTCCTTAAACTCAGGGTATGAGTCAAATCGTGAATCATATCGAAACAAACATTTACCCTTATTTGTTGTGTGCCTGATTTTACAAATGACTGGGCGATGATCCGAGCCACCAAAAGGAAGATACTCAATATGAGATGCTAGATAATGCGCACGCCATTCTGAATTTGCCATGGCATGGTCAAGTCGTAATGGAATGATCTCATTATTCCGACGACCAAACGTCCTAAATTCATTACCCGTATGATGTAAAACATGAAGGTCACAAATATGAATCATGTTTTGGAATTGTGTGTATGTCCAAGGATCACATATTATACCACCACGCTTTTCATGAGGACCCATGATTTCATTAAAGTCTCCACATACCAACCATGACTCTGTTCTATTTAAAGAAATTCTTCGTAATTTTTCCCACAGTATATGTCTCTACGATCTAATTGGGTGACCGTATGCAAAGGAGAAATAGAAACAGAACTCTTTATTGCTTATTTTACAATCTATGAGTCGAGGATTCATAGTAAGAAAAGATAAAAACACTGTTTTATTCCATTAAATAGCTAAACTGCCTCCTACACCTTGAGGCGATACACATTTGACGTTGTCAAATTCCAGTTGAGCAGCAACATCTCGAATGGCATCGTCTTTATTCTTGGTTTCCATAAGAAAGAGCATGTCAAGAGCATATGTTGCTTTTATACCCTTTAGACGTCGAATTGTCAAGGGCCCTTTCAAACCTTGACAATTCCAAAAGAGTGTATTCATTTTAATCCCGGTGGGTTTTGGCCTACCGTACCGTTAGAGGGAGTAGAGTCAAAGCAAAATCGCTTACAGTTTGCATTAGCTGAAGAACATCTTTCTGTGAATGTTGTTGGGAGAAACCAATTCCAAAGGTTGGAGATGTTACGTTGATGACGAACACATTTAGTAATGTGTTCAACAGAGTCATCAAACAAGCGAGAGTGGTGGAGGTCAGTACATATTAAGCAATTATGTACTGATTTTATTTTTCTTTCAACAATTAGATATGAGCTATAGTCAATTCTTCCAAATCCTGATAAACATAGTGTAAAACAAAAAATTTTAAAAATTAAACTCGAATAAAAAAATAGAATATATAACACTCAACCAGTTGCCGAAAAACAATTTGCAGGAAGATACAAAACTATAATACGTGTAGTAAATGATCTTTGCTAAGAAACTTATGTATCAATTCACGTATCAAGAGTGGGGATTTTCATTTAAGTACACAGAGATCTTTCTTTTTTTGTCCAAGTGAAGATTTTTTTATAAATTATTTGGTTTAATAAGATAAGATTTAAATTATGTCATAATTTGTCTCTGAATAAGTAAACGGCCTTATATATTTTTTTCTAAGTCAATATATCGCCGGCCCATCGAACACAATTCAGGATGATCCATTGGCTTTATTTAAAAACCTTACAATCATTGAATCATACTGTTTCATTAATATTCAATAATTCATTGAGTATTGTTGTTACTTGTTACACATGAAATGATACTCTGTATCAAAAGATAATTATATAAATCTCCTTTAGTTTGATTCTCTCCATTGACCTTTTAAGGCTACTTAATGGGCCAAGATTAGTGTAAGCCCAAAGTAAAAAGAGCCTGGCACACTGTATTAGGGAAGGAGATATTTAAGAGCGCCACGTGTCTGAAGCTAAGTAAAGAAGTCATTTACACGACATAAATAAACAGAGGCGTTGAGTCAGGTCGAGAGTCTCGTGGTGGGACCCAACTAAACCGTTATGCTGCTGCTTAAATGACCATACTACCCCAAAGTTAACGTCCTTTGGGTCAAGTGAGAGAAGGGTAGACTTGTAAAACGTCGCAATATGCAGAGAATTTGATAATTATTCTTCATTTATTTTAAATTATGAATTTGGCCCTTCTCTTTCTTAATCGCGTAGTCCACCCATTTCCAGAGAGGACACAGCCTTTTTCATCCTCATTCTCTCTACTGATTCGCAGATTTATTATTTTTCTTTGTTCTCCAATTCATATTTCTGATTTTATTTCTCTCTCAAAAACTAGGGAGGTTTTGGTTTTGGTTTACTCTTGTTTCTGAGAAATTACTTATTTGTTTTGATAACTGTCGCTAAGCTATAGATTGGAGAGTGATTTGGATTTCTGATTTTGCGGGAGAGAAGTGTGTTGTCTGATTTTCGTCGAGACTTTGTTGGTTTATCGTCGTCGAAGAGACGAGCTTTTGCATTTGAAATAGGTGGTAATTTGGTAATCGGTGGATCTGATTGGCATGTGGTGGATGATGGGTGAAGCAGGTGGACATTACTGTTCTAAGAAGACTGATGATATCTGTGGCGGTGTTTGTAGTCAGGTACTTATCTCGGATCTGCTTCTTCTTTGTTTCATTATTTATTTTATATATCTGAGAAAACGAAGAAACTACATTGATGTGCATAAACGAGATCTTACTTCTTTTATTTGAAAGTTTAGATTTTCTTACTCGAATTTCAGCTTTTAAGATCTTCTCAACTCGTGCCATTTTATTTGATTTCACGCATGGATTTGCATTTCAAGTCCTTTCATTGTAATTTGGATTCTTCATTCTTTTATTCTGTAGCTTTCGTCTCTTTTATTTGAAAATTTAACTTGGATCTGAGTTTTGATTCATGGTCGTTCTTGAGTTTTTTTTTTTTTTTTTTCCTTTTATTTATGGGGTCGACTAGAAATTTAAAATCATTTAAATTCAGATTAAAATTTTTTTTTTCTGCCGGATTTATCTTTTATGAATGCGCTGCATATGCTGTGTTATGGTTGTCATGTTTTATTCTCTATCTGGCAGGAACCTGGTAGATTCTTCAGCTTTTCTAGACTTTGTTGTGCTCTTCGTGGCGTTGATATGAGGACATATATCTTCCTTTTAGTGATTGTTCCGACATGTGTACTTGCTGGTTATGTCCACGGTCAAAAGATTTCTTACTTTCTCCGGCCACTATGGGAATCACCACCTAAACCTTTTCATGACATTCCTCATTACTATCACGAGAATGCTTCAATGGAGACTCTTTGTAAACTCCATGGTTGGGACGTACGAGATTACCCCAGACGAGTTTATGATGCTGTTTTGTTTAGTAACGAGCTTGACATTCTCGCTGTTCGTTGGAAAGAGTTATATCCTTACATCACTCAGTTTGTCCTCCTTGAATCAAACTCTACCTTCACCGGTTTACCAAAGCCTCATGTCTTTGCTGCGCACCGAGATGAGTTCAAGTTTATCGAGTCACGCCTGACTTATGGTACTGTTGGTGGTAAATTTGTCAAAGGGCAGAATCCGTTTTACGAAGAAGCTTATCAGCGTGTAGCTCTAGACCAGCTTCTGAGAATCGCTGGGATTACTGATGATGACTTGTTGTTAATGTCTGATGTTGATGAGATTCCAAGTAGACACACCATAAACCTTTTGAGATGGTGTGATGAGATCCCTCAGATTCTTCATCTGCGGCTTAAGAACTATCTTTACTCATTCGAATTCCTCGTTGATAACAAGAGTTGGAGAGCTTCTGTTCATAGATATCAGACAGGTAAAACACGGTATGCTCATTATCGACAATCTGATGAAATTTTGGCGGATGCAGGATGGCATTGTAGCTTTTGCTTTCGACGGATCAGTGAGTTTATATTCAAGATGAAAGCTTATAGCCATAACGACAGAGTGAGGTTCGGTCATTTCTTGAATCCTAAGAGAGTTCAAAGAGTTATATGCAAAGGAGCTGATCTTTTTGATATGCTCCCCGAAGAGTATACTTTCAAGGAGATCATAGGGAAAATGGGTCCAATCCCACATTCTTTCTCAGCAGTTCATCTACCTTCCTATATCCTGGAAAATTCGGAGAAGTACAGATTCCTCTTGCCGGGAAATTGCATAAGAGAAAGCGAATGATTGATTTGAGTCTTCATCTCACAAAGACTTACTTCTCGTTCATGTTAAGACCCCTCCATTGAGAGGAAACAAAGGCTGCTTTGAATCCTCCTCTGGCTAATAACACCTACACAACTGATATAGATAATCTCTGCGTTTTTGTCTGAGGCGTATCGGTGAATGCTGCAGAGTTATTCATACGGCACTTTGAGAGGGTTATGAAAGGGTGAAGATTGTTTGTATATAGATAGATCTCTTTGTTTATTCAGGATTCTGGTTTTGCATCACCAACCATGAGTTTGTGTTTCTCTTCTAAGTTTCCCCTTTTGGGAAGTTTTGTATCACTCTTTACTACTCTATTGTACATCGATCTCTTTATCTCTTGATTTCTTATGGATATGAGGATTGGTGTTTTGCATGTGTTTACAAATTAAGAGACCTGTTCTCATGAATAAACAATAAGAAGTTTCCAAAGGAAGTGAAGTACCTTTGATTGCAAATAGGTCTTAGATAACGAATATGAATCGAGTAATCTTATTCATCGGTTAGATAAGTAGTAACATCGTTTGCTAGATTCTGAAACAAACGTATGACCAATCACATGGTCGTATCTCGTAGTATGTATGATGTCTGAACCAACAATGATCAAAATTACACAGAAAAGAAGAAACGAACACAAAAAAACCAAGGATGTTCTCTATTAGTTCTTTCAAAAATTGTGTCTTGTGTATATAGTTTCTTAGCCATCATATGAACAGTGAATTCTGGATCTCTGTAATCGTCATATGAACACTCAAAAAAGAAAAAGAAAAAACTTTCTGGACTTTACCGTGTCTTTCTTCAGTTCTTCACAAGTCAATTCTGTTTGTTTAGTTTCTGCTAATGAATCGTTGAGTTTGCGATTGCCTTGAGATACTTGTTCTCGGAACTCGCCAATCGGCTTTGGAACATTGTCCATTCCCGTTTACATCTGTCTCTCACCTTTGCAACAAAACCATACAAACATTATCAATTAATTAACAAGAAACCACAAGTTCTTTGTAGGATCTGATGTTTTAAAGTTCTTACCCCTTGCCACGCTGCTTTACCATCTTGTGCCTCTCCCTGAAGAAGGAGAAACCGAAAAGAGAGAAAACAATATATGAGCTATGCAGAAACTTGTAATGAACATGAGAAGTTATTATCAAGAACCTGGTTGCCTAAAGAAGGAAAAGATTGATGAATAATCCACTGAGAATCCACAACTCCTATCTTCTCATGTGCAGGCTGTTTGTATTTATATTATGGTACGTTTTAGTCACGACCAAACACATGTTCAAGGTTGTTATAAAGACTCAAGGTGTGTAAGAATAATCATAAACCTCGACACATTTACGAAGTGCGAAATCAAGACCCCAACCATGGACCAAATCATTCTGAATCATATGCCACACGCAACGCCAGGCATTTCTTGAGAACACTGGAGCCATAATCTCTATAAATCTGTAAAAACTCGCATATAATCAGAATAATATGTGTATATAAATGTATACATATTAATACGTTATTTGTAGTTTGTAATGAATATTAAGATTACATACGCTGCACAGGGAGGCAAATGAGGGTCATTGCACCTGCCTGGTTTCTCCTTGGCTTCTCTGGTGAATAGATTTTGCAGGAAGAAAATAATTAGTTTAAGGTTTTCACGTTATTAAGGCCTGAAGCTTAATAAGTTTCTTACTTGTGAACTTCTCCTTTGGTTTTTCTCTTTGTTATCTCCCATGTGATCTTTTTCTCAGACTCCACAGCTGGCTGAGATATCTCTAGACCATGTTTCTTTATAAGTCTGATGTACCTGCAGAATAGAGATAAGAACAGATTAATATACTGTGGACTAGAATTCGTGCTGCAATTTAGAGACCGTCCGCAGAAATGGACAAGAAGACGCACTCTTCTGCATTGAAGTGTTCAAGGCCGAGGTCTTCATCCCAGATGAATATATAATCATAAGGTGCCACAATGTCAGGATGCAGAAACCTTTTAGCATACCACCTAGTGATGAAATTACAACCAGGGAGATTCAATAGTTACAAAAGCTAGCTTCAGGAAGATTGGGGTAGTTAGATCAAAGAACAATTATGGTTACCATTTGGTTTGCTTTGGCACGCTCACATGTATTGCACGTTTGGACCACTCAAATTCTTCCCATTCTGTGGTTTTTCCGTCGTAATGAAACAGTACAATAGTGAAATCTTTTGAAAACTGTAGAAACAAAGAAGAAAGACCTTTACAATTCTTGCTGAAAGAAAGAAGACCTAGCATCAGATTTTACCTTCTTGACACAAGCATCAACGTTTGCTTTTTGGCCAAATCCGACTGTAAAGGCAATGAGATACTTTGGCTTCACAGGAATATCCTAAAGAAGCAAGACAGAGAGCAAACCCATGATCAGAAAATTTGATGCTGTTGAGAAGATTTATCAAAAAGATGAAAGATTCTTCAGAGGGGACCGCTAAAAAGCCAAAACATTATATTTACTTCTTCAGGTAATCCCCAAAGTCTACGTAAGTAGTAATCTGATTCAGGTGCAATGATACCAGGAGTCAGCATCTCTGCACCCCGGGGATTTGATGGAACCCAAATCTGCAGAATCCTCATCCAGATAAGTTTACAAGATCTTGTAACTACCTTTTAAAAATCAAAGATTAGAAATCATGCCTTCCAATGCTGTGCATCACTTGAATTATCCCCATGTAAAGGATTCCTAGATGACCATGTATGCAAAAGTGTTTCACTCGATGTTTCCGGTGTCTCATCTTCTACGTAAGCAATATTAACAGAAGGAATGATACTAGAGGGAAAATTCATCTGAAAAGTTTCAGGTTGCGCACATAAAACACATTAAGCATAAAGTCTTTGAGAGAAACTAAGGACATCACATAGAAAAGCAACAGACAAAGCTCACTTTTGTTAGTGATAATGTAGGGAAAGATATCCCCAAGAAGAAACCGATAACTATGCCAACAAACGTCGCTATAATGAGTTTCATTCCATCATTTGGTTTTTTACCAATTGAGCTGCAAACAAAGTAACATACATATTCAAGTCTATATTGTGATCAAGTTAAAACATGAATCAACCAAAGAACTCAAAATTTCGGTAAATAACCAGCGATTCGAGTTGTCTGCTCTGTTAGCCATGTTCTGGATCCGGTAAAGTTCACCAGGAACAATATTATTGGATGGAGACTTCAGTCTCCGGAATTTTGTAATCTGCATCACATCACAAGGACATTCAGATCCAGTCCAAAGCTGAATGCAAGTAAAGATTTACAAGTTTGTGTATAATAGAATAAACCAAAAGATTTCCAGTTATAATTAACTTGCGAAATTGTAAAATTAAGCTTGAAGCTACAAAAAGGCAACCATTAATCAGATATCCCCAAAAATGGAAAATTTGAGAAACCTCTGTAATAATATTTGCTTCCTAATTTAGATATAAACATAGTTAATCAAAATCAAGAAAAAAAATTCGAAATCTGTTCACCATCGATTCGAAACACAGAATACAAAAGATAAAAGTAGATCCATACGATGAGCTAGAGATGTAATTTAATAGAAAACGTTGTGTACTTACAGGCAAGTAAACAAATTTAGGACCTTAAGCTATTTGGATGTGAAACCTAAAGACGACGAATCAGATTTGGACATAATAAGGGTACAGATCTCTCATTGAGTTAAAAAACTAGGAAAGTAACGTAACACTGCGAGATGAACAACTAATGAGTCCAAGAGCAACGGAAAAACTTCGGTCGGCGGAAACGTTTTCAGTAATAAAAGCAAATACACAGAAGAAAAAGCCGTCGTCTATAATTTTTAGTTTTTGTTTTTTCCTGATGAATTTGACTGAGAATTGTTTTGAACTAATCGCATATGACGTGACTTACAGGAATCTAGGTCGAGAGGAAGTTGACTTTACGACTTCGCTGGTAAACACCCAAAAGCCTCGACATCATCATTGGTGTCAATGAATCTCTCATTTATGAGTATTATTATTTTTCTGATATTTAATACCAAGATCTTATTGTGTATTTAAGAACTAGGTCACTTTCTCCACATGTACGACCATAAATATTTTTAATTTAACTAATTTTAAAATTTTATTATTTTATACATTACGTATCAAATTTTTAATAATTAATATTAAATAAAAATACTAAAAATAAAATTAATATATATATATATATATATATGATAAATAAATTTCTATAAGTAAAAATTTCTAAAACCAAAAATACAATATTATCATTTTATAAAAATAAACTATTAAATAATTATTTTATTTAATCTCTCATTTAACAAATCATATTATACATATAATTATGTTATGAAAACTTTTTTCAATATTTTCATGTTTTTGAATAAAACTAAAAGATTTCTAATTAAAATTTTAAAATATATATTATTTTAATTTACACACAATTTTGATCTAACTTATTCATATATCAAAACTATCACAATTGATTTGAGTAATCTGCATAGTCTCATAATTTCACTATCACAGATTCATATCCCCTGAAAATATATAGAAAAATAAAATGATCATCATGTATAAGTTGAATAGGCTCTCGAATATTTTTTTCATCCACTTATAAAATTTTTATTTAAATTATTAGTTTATCTTTCTATCAAATTTTTTCATCTTTATTATATTATTCTTCTCCAAAGAAATAAAAAATTACAAATGATGCTCAGAAAAATGGAATACTACAAATTGAATGAATGTTTGTGCTGAATGAAAAAATTATGATGGATTGAAATTAGTTATATGCATTTATATAAAAAAAATATAATATTCCAATAGAAATAGGAATTATTAATGATTATGATAACTATGAAAAAATATGTATTAATCTTTATCGTATTAAAATTTAAATAATTGAAAATAATACTAAATCAAAACAAAACAAAAAACAACTATTTTCTTATCTAATTTTGGGATAATTTTAAAACTTAATAAAATTATATATATTTTTAAATAAACATAATATTTTAAATAATAATTAAACTAAAACAAAATTATTGAATATGTAAAATAAAAAATTTATAAGTAATTTATGTAATTATCAATATTATAAAAAATAAGATTAAACCAAAACAAACTAAATATAATTTTAAGTTTTATAATATCTTTGAAAATCTATGTTATTATTTTCATATTAAAATAAAATAAATAAATAAATAAATAAATAAATATTAAGAAAATCTAAATTTTAATACTATGGGTATATTTGTAATTTAATGTTAGGATAATTTTGTAATCAACCATGTCAAAATTAAACGTGGTGTTGACACATAAGTTTTTTGACAAAAATCACTTAGCGATTAACTTTGACTTTTATCTCAAACTATAAAATTTTTTAATTTTACCTAAACAATACTTTTTAATTGTATTGTATATATTTCACTAACAATAATAATTTTACTTTTATCTTCTTGGCACTATAATAATTACAACTTTATTAATTACTTTTCAAAAAGCTGTACAAAACGACTCCATGGCCCCATGGATAAGGCGCTGATCTATGAAACCAGAGATTCTGGGTTCGATCACCAGTGGAGTCTAGTTTTGTCGAAACAAATCTAATGGAACATGATTAACAAAAGAGTCTTCTATATTCATCTTTTATTCTTACCATGTTTTTAACTTTCATTGCGTAACATGATTGAAAAAATAAATAAAAAACTCCTCAACCAAAATAACAATGAATTGCTAGTTAAACTCAATTTAAAATAGAGAAATTTGGGCTGATATACATAAAGTTTTCTTAAACCCATAAACTACTATTTTTATTTTTCTAATTAAATTTCTGAATGGTCCATGTATGCCAATTATCATATTGCCCATTTTTTTCTTTCTTCCACACTCTCTTCTTCTTCTCCAAACTTCTCACGTTCTCTCTACTTCTTTTATCATCTAAAATTCTAAATCGTTTACCATGGTTTCACTTGACTCTAGAATCGATTGATTAATCAATGCTAATTAATCTCAGTCCCCATCGAGGTCTATATACTTTGACAGATTTATCCATAGTAAATCTGGATCCAATTTCACATTCTTCAATTTATCTCTATCGCCGAGTAAATATGGGAAGAGATGGAGCATACTCTTACGCGAATCTATTGTGTGTTGTTGGTTCCGAGATTCTGGAGAAAAAAAATATTATTGGGTTCTCTTCAACAAGTAATATTTTCAGGTTTAACTCAAAGACGCAACGACTAATCGTTATAATTCGTGATTTGTGTAGATTTGGAGTTTTGATCATCGAATTTGGATCATATCTTGTGTGATTTGAGTAGGTTGTGTGTTGTGCATAATCTAATTGTTGTTTCCATGGCTTTTTGTGTAATGTCTGCATATTTGGGGTTTTGGAGACTTTTTAGATTTTTGATCTCGTTGACTTTGGATCTTTCGTCCCTTTTATGCAAACATTCAATGATCTTGGTAGTGTTTTGGTTCTCTGACTGTCTACAAATTGAGTCTGGTCAAGTAATATAATTCGTGAGGTAGTATATGTGTTAACATATTTTATCAACTAAAAAATATGTTACCAGGTAATAAATGTTTTAACACATGTTTTATCAGGTAATATTTGTGTTAACGGTTAACATATTTGTTAACATACATTATATGTATTAACGCACAATATATGTGTCAATCAAATACATATTTTATCAGTTAATTAATATGTTAACATGTAATAGATTTGTTAGCATATAATATATTTGTTAATATATATTTTATCAGGTAATATTCAAGTTAACGGGTAACAAATGCGTTACAGGATACCACCTACAGAGAGAACGAGGCTAATCTTGTAATTATATTTGTGGACCACTGTTATTCACCCAATTACATAAATGTAGGTGGTAGATTATTAAATTCACATTTATTTGTGTATATTCACCTAATTCCCTCTTTAAAACAAAGCTCACAAAAGTAAATTAAATGAAAAATCTCTAATGCCAAAATTTAATCATAACCTAAAGTTTGAAAGAAAAATCTCTAATGTATCTCCTCCATATCTCTCCGATCTTTTTGTGTTTTTTCTTGTTTTTGTTTTGGTTTTTTTCTTTGTTTTCCAATGATATGTTTTCTTAAGATTTTTAGTTTTGTTTGATTTCGAGTTGTCACCATGGTATATAACTTCGCCTTCGCCTTTTTCATCTTTTTTAGCAACTTTTAAAGTTTTTGAATTAAAATTTTGTCATTTTCTTCTAACAAATTTGATCGATGTCTGTTCAGATATGATTTGACAACTTTTCATTGATGACTATCGGTGACTTTTTCGGCAGATTTCTACAACTCTTTTAGGAGTCAATCTTTGTCTTGTATAAGTATCCTTGGTTGGTTCTCGAAGATGCTTTCCACGCCGGCTTGATTTCCGATTCAACCAAGAAGATGGGCTTTGTGGAGGAGCTCGACTTTCCTGGGTTTGAAGACAAGAGTTTGTGCTCAAGGGTGGTGGATTATGATGCCGTGATTGAGACTAATGGCTGCATACCATGAAGCATGATGGCGCGACACGTGGATGACTAGAAGACAACCAAAGCTCTTCATCGGTGAACATGTGGCGTCAGATGGCGGAGAGAGGAGTTAACACGTGATGTTTCTCGAATCTTCCTTCATTTGGGCCTAACGGGCATGTATCTTTATGCTATCATTTTGTATTATCTTATAATGTTACACGTAAGCCCATTAAGATTAATATTTATAAAAACAGACGACAAAAAGGGATATTTTTTATAATATAAAAGTCAAATTTATGAATTTTGTTTATTAACTTAATTTCAATTATTGATAAGATGAGACTAGAGTGTAGGAATATTATTCACAAAAGCAAAATTCCTAACTAAACCTCAAACAATGCGGGCTAAGAAGTCAGCCTTGTTGAGGACGCGCAGAATCAAAGCTATGAAATACTGCCGGAACGAGCTTCTCAACCTCGAGTAGTCGTCTAGGTATGGGCTAAACGCTGGCTAGGCCGAAGGGTCTACAATCATCTTGACAAGTTCCGAGAAATCCACCAAAAACTCCGCTTCGAAAATCTGGAGAGCTAATAAACAAGTCATAGCCTAAAGAAGAGCTTCACGCTCTGAATGAAGGGGGGGGGGGAGAGGCTTCGTCTTATGCTTTGCACACCCATGTTCACAGCACCATACTCAAAGGGGAAGCAATACCATCCTATTCTTGAAACAAGATCAGATCCTTTCCCGGAAGCATCTACCATACACCTATGCCAAGTAAACGCCGGATTAGATGTGATAGGTCGTGAAAAGATGTAAATTGTTTGTTTGTAATAAGCGAGGTGTCTCTATTCGTTAGGGAATTAAATTTCTGAGCTTGGTTCCATGCAAACACTTTGGCCTCCGCTTCCAAAGTAATATCCTATGGATTTTTACTTTGTTTGAGAAAGGTTTCTCATTTCTAGTCTTCCAGAGAAACCAAAGTATCCAAGGATAGCTTGTTATATCATCCGTTTGGAGAAGTCTCCATATAAGATGGTCCATATTTGAAAAGATAGATAAACCAAGGAAGTTAAGTCCTACTGGTATCTTTGAAAGTGCCCAAGTTTGGATCGCTACCGGACATTCGAAGAATACATGATTAATCATCTCTTGCTATGCCCTACAACTATCGCACCGTTCATCATATGGTATCCCCCTTCTTGCCAACTTGGCTTTTATTGCGAGTTGCCCGGTGACGGCTTGCCACATAAAGTGTTTAATTTTTTGAGGAGCCTTAATTTTCCAAATTTGGTCTTGTATAGCCTGTATATTAGGACCATAGGATACATGTGACGAAAGGCCAAGATTCCTTTCCACCCAATACCTTAAACGATCAGAACGTGGAAATCTTGGGATGTGCAGTCCTAGAATTATAGTTGCATCTTGTAGAGTAAAGAATTGTCTAATTAAAGTTTCTTTCCAGAGCCGTGATCTAGGCTCTATCAGCTCTGAGATTCTCAGGTCCGGATAAATATTCATACCAATTTGAGAAGCTAGTCTTGGAAAACTGTCCGGGATCCAGGAGTTTGTCCATACCCGGATAGTATCCCCGTTCCCCACTTGTTTAATGAGACCTTTCATAAGTTATGCTCGGGCAGAAACAATACTTTTCCAACCATACGATGGCGAGTATACCCTCCTCGGTTCTAATGGGGTGGACCCCCTAAAGTATCATGCTTGGAAAATCTTCACTACCAAAGAGTTAGGATAGACTAGAATCTACCATAATTGCTTAGCTAGAAGGGCCGAATTAAACTCCTGTATTGCACGCAAACCTAGACCCCCTTCCGATTTTGTTTTACATAGTGAATCCCATGTGCCCCAATGCCCTTAGATGAGCCGGAATTATGCCACCAGAAATTAACAATGGCTGTCGAAATCGTTTGTAACCAGCCATTTTTGCCCTATATTCGGAGGAAGTCTGTAATACAAGGAAGTCTGTAACAAGACATAACGTAGGATGGAATCGCCGTAAGCATTGATTTTATAAGGACCTCTTAAAAAATTTATGAATCTTTAAAAAACTATTTTAAAACTTTTAAAATCAAATATTAAAATATTTAAAACACTATTTTCTAAATTAGAAAGAAAAAATTTGTAAATGTAACCTAAGTAGGAGAAGTAATTGAGAAAATAATTGTCAACATCTTTTGATATAATTCTCTCTCTTCCTCCACCCCTGAATTTTTCTCTTATATCCCTACGTACGAAAATAAATTTACAGTTCGTATGAATCAAGTCTATGTAACTAATAAACGATCCACAATGATTTTATCACTTCAACCGACATGACCTGACGATATCCAATCCTATCTATTTACGGCAATTCTATGTTCATTATACTAACAACATCTATGTATAGATAACACTGTTTGCGACACGATATCCAATCATGTGTAATGTAATATTTGTCTCATGCTTATCTAATGCAGCTAACATTATGTTTAAAACACTAACACTGTTAACATCATGTTTACAATTACAATTTAATTCCAAACCAATCAGACATAATATCCGTCTCACCTTTCCTATATTTTTGTAGCCACTTTCATGCAACATGATGTAAAACTAAGTATAGGATACTAACGGGCTAATGATGTCTTTATGTGGGTACCATTATATTTACGACATTAACAACGTCTATATATGGGTAACACTATGTTTATGACACAATATCAAATTCTATTTGACACAATATTTTTCTCATGCTTCCAATAGCCACTTTCATGTAACCTGCTAAAGCACTATGTTTACGATGCTAACGGCGTCTATATACGGGTAACACTATGTGTACAATAGTAACAACATTTATATATGAGTACAATATCACTATGTTTACCAACCAGTATTCAACAACAATTGACACAATAGCCATCCCACGTGTTTGTTTACTTTTATTTATTTTTGTTCTCGAAGCAATATATTATTCGTTAGACTAAAGATACTTGTGTCTTAAAATATTGATAGCAACCTATTTTTTTCTCTACTTGACTTCTCGAACCCATCAATTTTTTTAGGTCCAAAATCATGGTGACTTGACCCAAATGTAGACGACTTTATACGTAATTCAATTGTCAACCTTACTTAACTTTAGAGAACCCACCTCCACCACCACCACATTCACCGTAAAAATTGCCACATATACCTTAACCTCCAAAACAGCCACCACCACCGTTTCCGAGACCGCCGTAACTACCTTGCCGTTCTTGATCAAAAGAAAGAAGTGATATTTTTCATTTTCCCCACTCATCATCCTCATTAGCTCTAGAAACTTGTAGGAAATCATAAATACTAGAATTAGATCCCTTCTGGTTATCATTGAATATGTCATGGGATCTCCTACCACCACCAGGACCACCTCCCAATGACCCATCAGAATCTTGATCTCGTGATGATATATATCCTTGAGGTCCACTACACCGTCCTTTACTGTAACAAGAAAATCCACCACCGAGACGGCCACCTTGGACTAGTTAGAAGCTGAAGCATTTGTTCCCTTGTCAATTCAACAAAACTCGGGGCAACGTAGCTACCTTTGTAAGCTTCTATAAACTCATCTTCTTCTTTTCCTTAGATTACTTTGCAGTTGCAACTTCTTTCAGAATCGGGAAACTTTGTGAATCTGTTGCAATGGCTGTAGCTTCAACAACCTATTCTTCATTGGTATGCTCAGCCTCTGAAGCCCACACATTGATTCCATGCCAAGGTTTCGACATCAATGATTCTCAATTCCTAAATCAATGATTATTTAGATCTAAATTTGGAAAGATGATGCAGAACAAAAAAACAAATAGAGAGAGATATCTAAGGACTACAATTCAGAGTATCAAGAGCTTTGACTGAGATTTACTGCCTAAAACTGAACCCAATCTCAGAGACTCTTGCTATTGTTTTTTTTTATATATTTTCTGTCGAAAGTTTGAGAATTTACTTATTGTCTTTCGCTATTTCCCTCCCTTTTTTTCATTCTTCGTTGTTCTTGTAAACCTACCACAAAGAACCAAGAAACCTACCAATTGAAATCTGCAACAAAAATCATACCACACGAACAAAGAAAATCTACCATGAAGGGCTAAGAAAACTACTAAAATCTAAAACCTGAAATCTGCTACCAAAAAACCTACCAAACTAAGTGAAACCTACCACGAAGGACCAAGACACCTACCATACATGTTAAATCCACCAAATACGTAATTTGAACCTTAAATCTACAACCAAAAACCTACCTAGGAAAATCTACAACAAAGGACCAAAAAACCTACCACATATGAAAATTAATTTTACCAAACACGAAATTTGAACCTGAAATCTGCAACCAAAAAAACTACCACGAAAGACCAAGAAACCTATGACACATTAAAATAAAATCTACCAAACATGTAATATGTTCTTGAAATATGCAACCAAAACATCTATCAAACTAAAAAAGAAACCTACAAGAAGGGCCGAGAAGCCTACCATACTTGTATGTAAAATCTACCAAACACATAATCCAAACGTGAAATCTCAATAAAAAAACCTATCAAATTAACTACAAAAACCTACTACAAATGACCACAAAAGCTACCATACTTGAAAATAAAAATATAAACTCGAAATCTGCAACAAAAAAATCTACAAGACCAACTAAGAAAACCTACCGTCTAACAGAAAATCTATTACATTTGGCTTGTTTAGTTTAATAGGTTTGTTAGCTGTTAGAAAGCTAATGTGACAGTTTTTATCAATGACATTTTCGTAATCACGTTTTTTTACACAACAAAAAAGGGCACAATCGTATATAACAATTTGTTTAGACTATTTGAGTAATTTTTAAACTTTGAGTTGTCAAGACATATTAAAAGACAATTTAAGTAAATCACCCCATTTAAAATGGGAAAAATGTCAATTTAACACTGAACTTACTAAAAAAGTAAAATTGAACCCTGAACTCCGGTAATGATTTATTAAACCTCAATTTTTTGTTGACTTCTCATTAAACTTCAACTTTAAGTTGACTAAGCCAATTAAACCCCGATAAAAATCCAAATTGAAAATTTCTTTAAATTCGAAAGTCAAATCGATTTTTGAAAGTTTGATTCAGTTCTTATCTTCCTTTTGAAGAACCCCTAAGCTTATTTTGTCTTTTCTTTCAAGAATGAACTCAAATTCGTTTCTTTCAGGACAACATTTCAAACCGAAGAATTTGAGCTCATTCTTGAAAGAAAAGACAAAATAAGCTTAAGGGTTCTTCAAAAGGAAGATAAGAACTGAATCAAACTTTCAAAAAGTGATTTGGCTTTTGAATTTTGAGAAATATTCGATTTGAATTTTTTGTCGGGGTTCAATTGGCTTAGTCAACTTAAAGTTGAGGGTTTAATTAGAAGTCAATGAAAACATTGAGGTTTAATAAATCATTTCCAGAGTTCAGGGTTCAATTTTACTTTTTTGGTAAGTTCGATGTTAAATTGACATTTTTCCCCATTTAAAATGTATAAGTGAAAGTTAATACTTTTTTGTCCCTTTTTTGTAAAGTGAGGTTAGTTTGATATTTCTCCTTACATTAATCTAATTACTTTACGTACTTTCCCAGTTTATGTTGGATACAAAATATCACCCGTTTACTTTTTTTTGTCAACTCATATAATATTAGGAATCTTTGGACGAAAAGTTTACAATAATGAAGCCTGTGCTGACTCTCTAATATTACGGGCGAGAGGATCAACCTTATGGTTCAAAGATCAAAGAATAACATGAAGAGAGAAGGGGCGAAAAAGAGAATTTAACCTAATAAACTCTTCCTGATATGGTTGGAAGGTCGACCACTCTTCTGGTTGCAACATAATCTTCACCATGTTTGCACAGTCCATCGCGAATTCCACTTCTGATATATGAAGGGATATCAGAGATTCCATAGTCCATAGCAGAGCTTCCACCTCCGAATGTAGGGCATTAAGGCTTCTCTTCACTCCACGAGCTCCACAACACTCTCCCTCGACGGAATCTTGAAAGCAAACCCAACCTATACCCGAATAATAATCAGAACTCTTCCAAGATCCGTTGTCAAACCACCTGTACCCTGCAAAGCTGAGGTCAGAGGAAAAGGGATACGTCCAAAGGGGTCGCTTCAAAGATGGAGTTAGAAGGACATGGTGTGTAAGGTAGGTAGGTCTTTCCTAGCCTGTGTTCATTATGACAAGTCTGCATGGGCTTGCAGGAGAATCTCTCTTGGATCTTTATTAGAATTTGAAAAGAATTATCATTTCTTGCATTCCAAATGTGCCATATCAACCATAGGGAAATCTTGGCATTCAATCTTATCTTGGATTTGCCAAAAGAGGTGGTCTAGATTATACCATATAGACTGACGAGGAAAAATATATGTAGCCGAGGGTATACTAGAAAGGGCCCATGTTTGTAATTCTAATGGACATTCAAATAAGACATGATTAATGGTTTCCTCACCCGCACCACATCGGCTACATCGAATATCACTATTAATTCCATGGTGTTTTAAATTTTGCTTGACAGCAGTACACCCAGATAATGCTTGCCATATAAAATATCTTATATATTAAAGTGGCAGACACTTTCATTTTTTTTTTCTTTTTTTTTTCCTCAACAACAACTCAATAGTTAACCAAAGGTGTTAATACAGAGCATCTCTTATGACAAGAGTTTTCAACCAATCAGGTACCATAGAAAAAGCCTCGGTTCATAACTCCCAAAGGAGAGAGACTTCTGAGCTAATCTATCCGTTACCATATTTTCACCTCTACTTCGATGTCTAAAGATAATATCTTGTATTCCCTTACAAAGCTTTGAAATATCCTCAGTCCAAGGGTAGAGACAAGGCCAATCAGACGGATTTCGAATTGCATCTATTACCTCCTTTGCATCGGACTTAAAGATTATGTTAGTGTAACCAAAACTGAGTACCCTACATACAACCCAACGTAATGCTTCAGCCTCAACTTCACGACAAGAAGGAAGTTGTCTTAGAGCTCTACATCTAATCCATTTAACATTTCCTTCACAGTCTCTTAGTACCCATCCGATGCCGCAAGAGGGATTATCTTTTAACCAAGAGTCATCTGTATTACATTTTAACCAACCAGATGGAGGTTTTTGCCAATGTCTTTCACCATTAAATGGTGCACAATGAGTGATCCTACGATCTACAAAACTTGATGAATAACTCCAATCACAATATCATCCAAAGTTTTCTCAAGCAAAACATTGACCTTAATATCAACACCTTCCAATGAAAACTTGTTTCTAGATTTCCATAGCCTCCATAACACCCATGGAGCAATATTCATCTCTTTCTCCAAGCTAGGAATCAAATCCAAAGACGAGATAACGCAATACAAATTTTCATAAATCCCATGAACCATGATATCATGTGACCCAGAAGGGATTAGTGACATTGCCCATGTTAGCCTTGCATATGGACATTAGAATAACATATGATTGATGGATTCACAACCACTTTGGCATCTAGGACATGATCCTTCATGAATAACCTCTTTCTTTACGAGGTTTTCTCCAACAGCTAAGCAACCATTTAAACATCTCCATAAGAAGTGTTTAATTTTTGAGGGTACATCCAAGCTCCATACCTTCTTATGAATAGTGTCTATACTAGGTTGAATGATTGGTTGTGAAACATTTTCCACCTCAACAATATTCTTCTGTACCCAATAGCCAGATTTCGAGGTGTATTTCCTGTTTTTATTGTAACCCCATGAATAACAGTCCTCCACTATCGGCCAACCTGGTCTAATGGCTTCGATTTCATTTCCCCAATGTGCTGAGAATATACTCCTAATGATTTCACTTTTCCACTCTCTTCTATTTTCCTCCATCAAATCAGAAACCTTTACATCCTCTCGAAGGTACCGCATCAAAATCTCAGTATTAGTCACCAGAGGAGTCAGCGGGGAAGCAGGATTTTGAAGTAACTAAGCATCTTTCCAAACCAAAGTATTACAACCATTCCCAATCATCTTTATAAGCCCTTATTTCATCAACTTTTGTGCTGTCATCACACTACGCCAGAAAAAAGAAGGTCTGGAACCAATATTAGCATTAAGAATATCAGACCTGCTATAGTTTCTTCCTTTTAAAACTCTTGCCACTAATGAATTGGGCCTTGTGACCATTCTCCAAATCTGCTTTCCAAGTAAAGAAATATTAAAAGCTTCAAGATCTTTGAAACTGATACCACCTCGCTCTTTAGGACGAGATAACATACTCAAGCTTTTCCAATGAATCCCCTTGTTATCTGTTTTATTCTTCCACCAAAATATCGCCATAGCTGCAGCTATTTTCTTACAAATGACCTTGGGAATCTTAAAGCACTGCATAGTATAAGTTGGCAAAGCAAAAGCAACAACTTTGAGCAATACTTCCTTTCCGCCTTGGGATAAAAATTTGTTTTGCCAACCAGCCACTTTTTCTTTTAGTCTTTCTTCCAAGAATGCTAAAATATCACATTTAGCACCTTTAATTTGTTCTGGAAGTCCCAAGTACACACCTTCCAACGCAATTCCAAATTTGCTCATAATCTCCTGTCTTCTTTCTTCGGGTATGTTTTTGCCAAACGTGATACTAGACTTGGAATAGTTGACTCTCTGTCCTGATGCTAGACAATATTCCTCAACAATTCTCATAAGAGTTTCAATCTCCTTCTCCTTATCCTGACAGTAAAACAAACTGTCATCGGCGAATTACAGATGTGACAAAGGAGGAAAATTCCTAGCAATGCTAATTCCTGAAATCTTCCCTTCCGCTTCAGCTTTTGAAATCATTTTTACCAAGATTTCAGTACAAATCACATAGAGATATGGGGATAAAGGATCACCCTGTCTCAAGCCTCTAGATGGCTTAATGTTACCATAAGGTTTACCATTGATAAGCACTTGAAAACTGACAGATGAGACACAGCTCAACATCAGATTGATCCACTTTTGTGGTAGGCCAACTGCACCTAGAGCCATAGCTAAGAACGACCATTCAACTCGGTCATACACTTTTGAGATGTCAATTCTAACTGCAAAACATTTCTCAGAGCAAGCCTTATTCGAATTAAGAGCCTGCGAGATCTCATGGGCAATAATGATATTATCCGTTATCAACCTGCCACCAACAAAAGCTGCTTGAGACTCAGAGATTATGAAAGGCATGACTTTCTTCAGTCTATTCGCCAACAGCTCTGCTATCACTTTATAAGCCACATTACATAAATTGATGGGTCTGTACTCGGATAATCTATCAGCATTTTGTTTCTTTGGGATTAAACAAATATTGGTGCAATTCAACCCATTTTCCATCGTCTCCGTCTCTATAAAACGTTGAACCATGGCTGTAAGATCATCACTGAGACATGACCAGAAAAATTGGTACATCTGACCTGTGAAGCCATCGGGTCCTGGACTTTTAGAAGGATTAATATCGAACACAGCCCGTTTAACTTCCTCCTTCGACACCGGTACAAGAAGCTCATCCACATAATTTTGTGGTATTGAGTGTTGAAATCCTGGATCTCATCAATTGAATACCCTACGTCCTCAGACCCAAATAACAGTTTAAAATGCTCCTCAACAACTTTTCCAAAATCCTGATCCGTGTACCACTCATTCCTTTCTCCATCCACAAGTTTTTTAATACGGTTTTGTGCTCATCTATTCTTAGTTGTTGCGTGGAAAAAACTTGTATTTTTATCACCTTCCCTCAACCAAGTGATGCAACTCTTTTGCTTCCAGAACACTTCTTCTCGTCTGTACTCATCATTTAATTTCTTTCTAAGAGTTCTAATATCATTAAGGCATAAATTAGAGGATCTCATAGCAAAATCAATTTGGTATTGAAGATTTCTAATATTCTCAGCAGAGTTCACCATTGAGACCCTCTTCCACTGTGATATACACTTTCTCATCTTGCCAATTTTATCCACAAAAGACAAGTCTTCTTCAGTCTTAATTTCTTCCCTACAACTTGTCACCACCTCTTTGAAATCCTATCTTTCCAACCATCGCTTATCAAAGTAGAAGTTTACCCTACTCTTATGCATATTTTCCATAAGAAGGTTAAGGATAGGACTATGATCAGAGGAAACCTTCATAAGATACTAGGCAGAGGATTATGGAAATAACTCAAACCATTCTTGATTCACGACAGTTCTATCCAACCTACATTGAACCAGCTCATCATTTCTTACTCCATACCAAGAGAGTTGGTAACCTTTGTGACAAACTTCCCATAAACCACAAGCATGAAGCATCAATTTAAACTCCATACTCTCTTTATCTGATCGTACCACACCACCAACTTTCTCTGACGGATCAATAATCTCATTAAAGTCTCCTGACATCATCCATGGTCCAGACCTTTCAATTCCAATGCAAGAGAGACTTTCCCAGACTACATTTCTTTTACTCTCGATTGGTTCACCATAAATACCAGTAAAGAAGAATTCTTTCCATTGCCAACAAATACAAGCATCAATGAAACGTTTATTTAAGGATAATATCTTAACAGAAACCTCTTCCTTCCACATTAAAGCAAGTCCTCCACTTTTACCTACTGGTTCCACAGTATGTAAGTCATGGTAGCCCAAGTGTGCTAACACCTGTTCCAAATATGAACGATTATTTTTGGTCTCACTGAGGAATAAAGCCTCCGGAAAATACCGACCACATATTTTCATTGATGCTTTGAGGGGTTGGAATTAACCATCAACCCCTCTTTTACCTTTTTGCCATTTCCGGCAGCTGTCATCTCGACAGAATGAGTGTTATCCTTCGATTCCACTGAAGTAGAATGAGTTTTGAGAGAATTCATCTTAGATCCTGACCAAGAAGCTTGTGATCCAATTCTGTCAAAAACAGATGGTGAAGATGAAGTTTTTTCCTGGAATCCTATCTCATTACTCTTGACCCTGGTCTTCTTCTTTAATCTATTAAAACTGCCCCCTGAGTTGTTCCTTTCTCCAATAGTAGGGGTCTGCTTACATCCATCACTACCCTTGGATCTTCTCCTCTTATTGGGGTTACAACAGGATTCATCAGCACTTTTTTTCCTACCTTCCTCCAACGTCTCTGACCCAACACAATCCACATCCTTTGGTGTTTCTTTTCTTCTCCACTCCCACTGGTTATTCTGAATTCTTTTTCCTAGGCTTTTAGAGTTCCAGCTGAGTCGTTGTTGTACTGGTTTCCTACTCCCTTCTCCTTTCTTAAGCTCATTCTGATAACTTAGTCTATTTTTCACCGAGTAACCCCCTTATCCTCCATCATTGTCTTCAAGAACCTTACTTTTACCTTTACCACCACGGCCACTAGTTCTGGGAATGTGATCAGAGACGTGATGCTCATAACGCTCGTTAAGTTGATAGAAAGGGCAATTAGCCTGATCATTGGTGACTCTTTTACATTGAAAGCACATTTTGAGTAACCTTTCATACTCAAACTCCACTGCAATAATTTCACCATTTTTGAATTACGTTTGCTTCCTAAACTGAAGAGGTTCATCAGCTTTTATGCGCACTCTCGCTCTAACATATTCAACAAAGTTAGATTTTTTTGCGTGGAGCTCAATTTTCTCCACTTCACCTACTGATTTCATAACACATGAGACAACTTCTTCCTTCAGTAAATGTATTGGGATGTTTCTAATTCTCACCCAGAAAGTGATTTGGTTCAGAAAGTCTTGATCTGGGCTTTAAGTCCATTGATCCATTGCGAGAATCCAGCCGTTAACGATCCACAGACCTTTTTGGAGAATATCTGAGATATCCTTCTCATTTTTAAAAGTAAACTGAACTTGATTAGACTATGTTTTAAACTTTAGGATAAAATTAATATATGGTTTGTAACAACCCTTAAAAATAGGTGTATAGTAGGTTTGTTATAAACTATTAATAGTAATTTAAATTAAAAAACTCTGAAAAATGGAACTTATTCTTACGTGCATATATATTATAATACCTTAATATACATTATAATGCCTTAATTCAAAATAGAATATTAATAGGTTTGAGGTGGGTTTGTTATAAACGTTTTTATAATCATTCAAAACTAATAAAAATTTAATAGAAAAAGTTCTTAAAAAGCTATAAAATATATCGGGTACAAGTTCAGTTGTTGTTTTGGTTCCGGTTCGGATTTGGATTCAGTGTTTCGAGTACATAAATTTTGGACCATTATGGTATTTTGTCGGTTTTGCTTCCTCTAATTCGCTATTTTGTTTTTGTTTAAAGTCTTATTTAGGTATTTTTTTTTTTGGATAGAGTTCCATTCGCTATAGATAGAGTTCGGGTTCTGGTATTTTTATATATAAAAATTCGAAATTAGAAAAGATTTAATAGAAAAACTCTAAAAAGCTAAAATTTGGTTATTGATTTGGTTTCAATTCGGGTTTGTTCCGGTTTTTCAGATCCATTAGGATCCATTGGAATATTTTTTCGTGTTTGATTTCTCTAAATCTGGTTGAGTTCGGTTTGGATTTCAGGGCTCTAAAACAACATCTCAAAAATGATTTTTACAATATCAACAAGGATCTAATAACCTAAATGAATACAGTTGAAAAAAATAATCAAATCCCACGCTATAGCGTGGATATAATCCTAGTTTATTTTATTAGGGCAATTAGTTTTCCAAATTTTGGCTTGTAATGCCTTAAAATTTGGTCCATAGGGCCCCACATCTAAAAATGAGTTTTGTTCCTCAGTTTGATACCCTGATTTTACTGTGTATCGACCACTCTTGGTAAAGTGCCATCCCCAGTAATCAGGTCTCGTCCTATTTGGTAGAATGATCCCCATGATTAACTGTACATCATAAGGAGAAAAGTATTGTCTTAATATACTTTCCCGCCATGTTCAGTTTCATGAATCAATAAATTGGTCTACAGTAAGATCCGAATAGATGTTCGGACCAATACTATTAGCCGGTATAGGATGACTATCAGGTATCCAAGGGTCAATCCATACCCTTGTTGATCTACCATCACCAATATTTCTAATAATCTTTTTACTGACCAAGGCTCGACTCGAAGAGATACTTCGCCAACCATAGAAGGATTGGAAGTCGATCTTGACATTAAAGGACATTAATGGTCATAATATTGTCCTCTCATAACTTTAGCAAAGAGAGCGTCTAGAAAATCATTCAATCTCCACAACTGCTTTGCAAGGAGAGCTGAGTTGAACTCCTCCAAAGCACGAAAACCCAAGCCACCTTTGACTTTAGGTTTACATAATTGTTTCCACTTATTCCAGTGTATACCTTTAGAAGTTTTTGAATTTGACCACAAAAAATTTGCAATTGCTGAATTCAATTTCAAAACTATAAACATGACATGGCATAAGTTGGTAATGCCGTAAGGACCGACTTAATGAGTACCTCTTTACCCCTTTTAGAGAGGAATTTCAAAGACCAACTGTTGATCCTATCCTATAAATTTTTCTTTACAAAAGCAAATACTTTTGTTTTAGCACCACCAATATTTTATGGTAGGCCTAAATAGGATCTCATGCCACCAATCTGATGTATACACAGTGTTTGATGAATAAACATTTTTCCCCTTCATGAACCGAGTGTCCATATTGAATAGATGATTTCTGGAAATTTATTTGTTGTCCAGACACCATCTCATAATCTTGTAAGATATTTAGGATATGTGATGCTTCTTCTTTTGAAGCTTTACAGAAAAATAGGCTGGCATCGACAAATAGAAGGTGGGAAATCATTGGATGTCCTCGCGCAATAGAAATTCCAGTAATTCTTTTATTGAGTTTTGCTTTTCGCATTTTCGATACAAGAACCTCTGTACATAGAATAAAAATGTAAGGGGACAAAGGGTCACCTTGTCGTAATCCACGAGTTGGAGTAATTTTCGCATTCGGGACACAATTTAAAAGAACTGAGTATTCTACACTTGTGATGTAGTGCATAAAAACATATGATACATTGGTCATTGAAACCCAATTTCGGAGTAGGCAATCGACAAAGTTCCATTCGACTCTGTCATAGGCCTTGCTCATATCCGTTTTAATAGCCATAAATTTTCCTTTCACCGATTTATTGGTACGTAGAGCATGAAACATTTCTTGGGCAATCATAATATTATGCGAAATAAGTCTACCAGCAACAGATTGAGTTTCGAAAATGAGTCTCGGAAGAACTCGTTTAAATCGAAGACATAAAACTTTTAAGATTATCTTATAACCTACATTGCATACGCTAATCGGTCTGAATATTTGCTATTTTCGGGATTAAGCAAATATTTGTGTCATGAAGACCATTTTCAGATGTTCAGGAGGTCAAAAACCCATTGACAACTTTAATAATGTCACGTTTGATCACCTCCCATGAAATCTGAAAGAAGAGAGCTATCATACCATCTAGACTTAATGTTTTACCTGAATCCATAAGAAACAGAGTTTTTTTGACCTTTTCTTCACTTGCAATACTCATTAACATTTGATTATCCAAATCAGTTATTTTCGATTCAATATCCAATAAGGTATCTATGTTACATGTTCTTCCACTTGTGGAAAAAAGTTCTGAGAAATATCTTGTCTGCTTCCCCATTCATTTATCACTTGTTACCCATTTATCACCCGTTTACTTACGTATTTACTTTTCAAGAATACAAAATACGTGAATTTATAATCGAACACAATATGAGATGCACAAATGATTATGATGGAACACGTTCTTTTTTTTTTTTTTGGGTCAAATTGATGGAACACGTTCATGTTTTCAGAATTTTGTATGAATTTAAACAAAATATTCAAAAAGATCCTGAGAGTAGTACACATTCATCGTTTAACTCTATACATAAGTCTTTTTACTCTTAGAAAGCTCGGCAGTGCCTTCACGGCATCAAAACAAAATGGCCTTCTCTACACTTGTCTGAGTTTTCATATCCAAAATGAAGAAAAAAGAACATCAGGGTTTCTTCTAGAGATGTCTCCTAATGTGTCAAATCTCTTTTTGAGATCTTAGCTGATTCAGTACAGGACCCATTGCACTGCCTCGCAATGCCTTGTAAGACCACGAGCCTCCACTTGAGCTTTCTTTCTTGTTCCACCCATTGTTGGCCTGAGACAGTTCAGCTTTCTTTGCATTTAAAGCCTCACTTAGCTCTTCCCAGGGGTTCACTTTTCCATTTTCTGCAATTTAGACAGGTCCAGTAAGATTTCATGTCAATACAATGTTGTCCCCTAATTGTTGGACATGTACCTTTTATAGGTGTTTGTGAGCCGTTGTTTGCGTTCAGATTTGAGTTTGTAGCTGTTTGATCAGGCTTGGCCGGTGCTGACTTGGTGACTTCTGCAGAATCTGAGCAGCTAGATTTGATGCAGCGGACATCAAGCAGAGAAGAAAAATCTATCTGCACAAGTTGTGTTTCTTATTCAGAATTTGATGTTTGGCAAGTAAACAACTACAAGAATCAGCTGTATCTTCTTGAATCTTTACATTACAATGACATAATGTAAACCATGAAGCATACCTCTAAGGATCCGTCTTCTTTATAAAGAGATGTATTAGGTCGCATTGAGGAATCATCATCCTCTTCTGTCTTCTTCTCAATCGGAAATTCTTGAACAGGCATCAAAGTCACCTTCTTGGAGTCTGGATCATAGAAGCTTATCTTCCCAACCTACCAGGAGAAATATATATTGATGCGCACTGGGTCCAAAAGATGATTGATCATATTGGTTCAAAAGAAGAGTCCTTGAATTGTACCCGAAAAGTGGAAACCTCAGGTGTCCACGATGATGATAGCTCGATGAGACGGTATGCAATAACATCTCCTTTCTGAAACATATACAAATCAGGAGTTAGAGGAATTATAACATACTGTTTCTAGAAGAACCGGTGGGTTGTAAACTATAAGCAAACCTTTGCTGAGCCAGTGTAAGCCACAAGCTGTTCATATTCGATTTGACCCATAGCAAGCGTCTCTGTTTCAGCGGGCTGAGTTTCATGAACATCTTCACTGAAATCCTGAGCATATCGTTTGGAAAATCCTGTCTTTTCCGTGCCCCATTTTTGACCTTTTTTCTTCGTCATATTTCCATTCCACAAGAAATTTTCCTATCATGATGAAGTCAAGATCATTATAGATTCAGATCCGGCAAAGTATTAAGGATACAAATATAGGGATACGTCATACCGCAGGAGGTTCACAGTCAAAGGAATCTTCATCTGTTCCAGCTGTATAGTAAGATTATAAGAAAAATGTAAGGAGCCTTACAAACTATGCATGGCGAAATTTAAGTAAATATTTACCAAGTGGTTTGAAGCGAATGTGGCCTGGCCTTACTTCCACAGGAACAACGTCATCCCCGACACCATCACCAAGTTCATCAGGCTGTCGATTTCCAAAAACTTCACAGTCATTTTCCTTGGCTATATGGTGATCTACAGTGATAGCTGGTTTCTGGCTGGGTGCTACAACCAACTGCTTCTGTTCAAGCTGCAAATCACGTAGCAAGAAAATAAATATCAGTATAGAAGTGCAGGCTGTACATCACTAAAACACGTAATATCATTATAAGCTTTGGTATTTGAAGAATCACCTCTTCCTTCTCTAGTTTTGTTTTTTCTCTTAACCATTGCCGTTTAGCTTTTTTACGGCGAGCGCTTCTACTCGGCGTCTACAATAAATATAAGGAAGAATTAGCTTTATATTCCTTGTTGCAAAAAAAGATCAGATACAAAGCTAATGGAGCATATGAAACAACAAGCACACATTGTTTGACATGTGGCACAGTTCAAACACAAGACAAGCCTAATAGTCTCTCGAACCTTTTTAGTTTCAGAAGACATGTGGCACAGTTCGTTAGGCTCTTCGCTCTCTTTTTGTTGCGAGGACCTGCAACTCAAAAGTAAGGGAATGGAGAAACCATTAGTTATGGATAAGTCAAGTGTTTATATCATGTTTCGACATAGGCAGAAAACACCTACCTCTTTGACTTGGCAATCGACTTGGCATTAGCATCATTCTGTTCATCATTTTCAGCTATCTGTACATCCAATAATTTTTTCTTCTTTACTACATTGCTTTTGCTTGCGTTTTTTATTTTGACGGGACTTTCTTCAGTTGTAGCTAACTTACACTTTTTCCTCCTATGTCATATCATAAAACGTAAATAACAACAAATACAGTTATAAGTGAGTAAGAATCTTTCCGGTAGAATCTTACTTGGAACTTAGGCTTTTGCTCAAAGCTTTACGTTTTTTCGAAGTCATTTTTTCCGTTACAAACTCTTCCGCTTTCTCATCGAAGTCATCTTCCTCAGACTCACTTTCAAATCCTCCAGTTTCCTTCTGAAATTTCTCATTAGCAAGGAGCATTTCACCAGGAAGAATCCGAGGCCTCTCTTTAATCGCAACAGCGTTATAAACATTCTCCTCACTGTCTTCCTCAACAATCTCCAGCAAAGATTCCTTCTTCTTCTTAACACTACAAGTACAACAAGGAAGTTTTAACACTAGATACTTAATGGAGCCCAAATGTCAAACAAGAAATAATGCCAGAAATCAAAGAAGATGAAGAGGCAATTTATGAAACTAACCAAACGATATCTTTATCCTTCAATACACAGCTCGACGTAAATGGCGGCAAAACGAACCCTTCCATCTGGAAACAAAGAGTAACTTCTCATAAGTCTAAGACCCAAACACAGAAAAACCCAAAAAGAAGTGAATGTGACCATTAATGGTGTCAACATAGGAAAATTCGATTTCACTGAAAATAGGGCAAAAAGAAATAGGCGTACAGATAGAGAGAGGCCATGAGGACAAGCTTCAAGAAGGCTGAATGCTCGAAGGAGATGATCAGAAAACTCTGAAACAGTATGCTGACATTTACGATTCAGAACAACCCAGCTCCGTGTTAGACCTTGCTTCTGCTGATACTTACTTAGAATTCGCCGATCCTCAAATACAAGACGAATCCTCACCTTCTCTTCTACCATTTAAGAAGAATTTCAGAGAGGAATGGGATGACCCAGTTTTAGAAATGAAAAAATTTTGCTCTTTGGAACCCTTAAACCCTGCCTGAATTCGAAATCGGAGAAGAATGGAGAAAGGAAGAAGGTCAATAAGCCAAACCTAACACTCTAGTTCACAGAGAGGTTCATTCAAAGTTTATTGGGCCTTAGTTGAAGCCCAGTTTAAAAAGGCCTCAGACATTAAAGTTGGGGCACTTCGTCTTCATGTTTTTTTCCCTCAGCTTGAGCTCAACATCAGCCGTCGTCGTCGATCTGATGTCGTCGTGTTGACAAAAGAGTAGAGGCAACACTGATATGATCATATGCGTCGAGCTCTGATATGCATCAGACGCTGGGCGCAGTACGCCTTGCATATCGCTCGCGTATCGCTTACCTTGTGAAATCAGGTATGATCGATAATGCTGTTCACGTGTTCGACGAAATGCGTCACTCAAGCTACCGCGTTTTCTCGTCCGATTATAACCGCTTCATCGGCGTTTTGGTCAGAGAGTCTAGATTTGAGCTTGCTGAGGCACTATATCGGGATATGAAGCCAATGGGTTTCTCCCTCATCCCTTTCACTTACTCGAGGTTTATCTCGGGTTTATGTAAAGTTAAAAAATTTGACCTCATTAACGCTCTATTGAGGGACATGGAAATCCTCGGATTCATACCAGATATTTGGGCGTTTAATATTTATTTGGATCTGTTGTGTCGAGAGAGAAAGGTAGGTATTGCTGTTCAAACGTTCTTTTGTATGGTTCAGAGAGGTAGGGAACCGGATGTTGTATCTTATACTATACTAATTAATGGGTTATTTAGAGCTGGTAAGGTCACTGACGCTGTTGAGATTTGGAATGGAATGGTTTGTAGCGGGATAAATCCGGATAATAAAGCATGTGCTGCACTTGTTGTTGGGTTGTGTCACGCTCGGAAAGTTGATTTGGCTTATGAGATGGTGGCGGAGGAGATCAAGAGTGCAAGAGTTAAGATTAGTACAGTGGTCTATAATGCTTTGATTAGTGGGTTTTGTAAAGCGGGTAGAATAGAAAAGGCAGAAGCTTTAAGATCATTTATGAGTAAAATTGGGTGTGAGCCGGATCTTGTTACATACAACGTGTTATTGAATTATTATTATGATAACAATATGTTGAAGAAAGCGGAAAGGGTGATGACTGAGATGGTAAGAAGCGGGATACAGCTTGATCCTTGTAGTTATAACCAGTTGCTTAAGAGGCATTGCAGGGTTAGTCATCCTGATAAATGTTATTCCTTCATGATAAAGGAGATGGAGCCTAGAGGTTGCTGTGATGTTGTCTCCTACAGTACTCTGATTGAGACATTCTGTAGGGCGTCAAACACTAGGAAGGCTTACAAGCTCTTTGAGGAAATGAGACAGAAGGGGATAGTAATGAATGTGGTCACCTACACGAGTCTTATCAAGGCTTTTCTTAGGGAAGGTAACTCTAGTGTTGCAAAGAAGCTTCTTGATCAGATGACAGAGCTAGGTGTGGCACCAGATCGCATATTCTACACAACAATTCTGGACCATTTGTGTAAATCTGGGAATGTTGACAAGGCTTATGGTATTTTCAATGACATGATAGAGCACGGAATTACTCCGGATGTAATTTCATACAACGCCCTTATAAGTGGCCTCTGCAGGTCTTGTAGAGTAACTGAAGCTATAAAATTGTTTGAGGACATGCAGAGTAAAGATTGTTGTCCTGACGAATTAACTTTTAAGTTCATAATTGGAGGACTCATACGGGAAAATAAATTATCAGCAGCCTACAAGGTTTGGGATCAGATGATGGATAAAGGATTCACCCTTGATAGAGATGTGTCTGATACGCTCATCAAGGCTAGCTGTTCAATGAGTGTTGATGCGTAGGCATAATAAGGGTATACACTTTTGAAATTGTCGACGTTGTTTTCTGTAGTGAAAAAATGCTATCCCAGTGAATGTATGGCGGCACAGAGATAGTGATACAGAGCCATTTGAGCCTCCATTGTTGCCTGCTGCTGTCCGAAAAGAAATAAGAAATTATCAGGTTTGGACTTGTTTAATTCCCTTTTCACATTAGCGAATCTATGTTTGAGATGGCATAGACCAAATGTATCTTCTTTGCTCGTTTGATGGTTCTCAAGTCGACCCTTCTTGTCCTTGTTACAGCTGACATGACGTTGAGACTCCTGAAGCATTATTATTTCTGGTCAGACTATGGAACAAGACGGTCATCTCTCATTCCTCGGGACTGAGAAAAGGATTTTGCCTCTATTATGCATCGGCACGTCCAGCTTGGTTTTACTTGATATGAGAAGCGTGAATTTCTTTTTTCCCACCATGCATGTATAAAAAAAATTCCATGTCAGGTGCAGTCTCAATTAGCTGCCATGTGCGATTGTATTGCAACCAAATAGGTTTTACAGCTTCATATGTCAAAAGCTTAAGATACAATCTATCTGTGCTGCCCCGAGAAGCTCCGTATTAAAGGCTGAAAGCCAAAAGGTTAGCTCAGACTTTTATCTTTTAATTAGTTTCGCGGGATTATATATCAAAACGTGCCAACCTTTTCGTTTTTTGTTTGTCGTGATTCTGTCTATTCTCCATAGACTGACATCTTCTATAACAAAATCAAACTTTGATTATTTTATAACAAAATCAAGCTATGCTGGAATTCTATTGATGGCTTTTTCAATTATCGTGCTAATGATACTAATTCAATCGACTCCTAACTCTATACTTCAGTCCTATCATGTACTATGTTTTATCATGTGTTATGCAGAATCAAGCCTGTTTTAAGCGCGAGATGGGATGACGCAAACATTATAAAACAGAGCGGCAATTGGTCTTTACCATAATCGGGAACCTGTAAGAAGTTAGCTTTCGCTTTCATTTTCTCTCTCTAGTAACCCTATTGAATCTCTTGGTACTGTAACATTAAAAAGAGAGAAAGAAGAGATGATGTGGAAATGATTACTTGCTTCCTTGTGTCAGTTTCCTTTAAGAAAAGAATCCTACTTAAACCTCTCATCAAGTTATCATCTCTTTCAGTTAGAAACACTACTTTCTTTATTGTTATCACATAAGGTTTATTTTCTATAACTGATGCTTCAATGTCTCACGACCACTATGAAACCAACCCTCATTTCGTTCAGTTTCCCTTCCAGGATCAAGATTACGGTGGTCCCTCTGGCTCACGGACCGCTCCGCATGACTACCAGATCCCACAGAGTCACTCTGTTGCTCCACCTGGGGTGAAAATAACGACTCGAGGACGTCACCAAACTGAGCCATCTGAAACGATCCATGATTCGCCTTCCTCAAGACCCTTGCCACTGAGACCGGAGGAGCCTCTACCACCACGCCGTACTCCAAACTCTGCCAGGCCATTGCTATTGAGCCCTGAAGAGCAACGACCTCCTCACCGTGGCTATGGATCTGAACCAACTCCATGGAGAACAGCTCCAATACAACCGACGCATCAACCAGGTCCAAAGAGGACCAAATCCAGGACATTGCCAGCCACAGTCAGCTGCGCAATTCTCCTGATCATCCTGATTCTCACCGGTCTCATCCTCCTCATAGTCTACCTCGCCAACCGTCCACAATCACCTTACTTTGACATCCAAGCTGCAAACCTAAACACTGCCAATCTCGACATGGGTTACATTCTAAACGGAGATCTCGCCATTGTGGTAAACTTCACAAACCCAAGCAAGAAAAGCAGCGTGGACTTCAGCTATGTGATGTTCGAGCTCTACTTCTACGAAATATTGATAGCGACCGAGCACATTGAGCCATTCATTGTACCAAAGGGAATGTCAATGTTTACGAGCTTCCATCTTGTGAGCAGTCAGGTATCGATTGAGCAGATTCAGGGCCAGGAGTTGCAGCTACAACTAGAAAATGGCCCTGTGTTGCTAAACTTGAGAGGAACGTTTCACGCTCGCTCGAACCTCGGATCGTTACTGAGATACTCTTATTGGCTGCACACACGCTGCACCATCGCGTTGAATAGCCCTCCTTTAGGGACCATGCGAGCAAGACGATGCAATACAAAACGCTAGCGATTTGTAGCGTCTTGCGACTGAATATATACCCCCCTCTTTTCTATATATATATATATATACATTTGGTGATTATACAGGCAATTCTATAGTTTTCATATTTTTTTTGTATGTTTTCATATTCTGCTACTTGTAGACATAAACACAAAATTGCAAAGGGAAATTGCATTTGATTTTGTATTTTGAATAGTACAGTTGATCCAAAATTGTATTAAGTTTAATAATAGTTTTAAAAATGAAGACATGTCAATTAAAACACATTTTGATTATGACGATGTAAAACAAAGCTCAAATTATGTAGACGTACCATCGTATATTACTTTTGTAAAAGTGAAATATGTTGGGATAAAGTCTTTAACTTTGGGCACGTTATACGAAAAGAAAAAAGAGATATCCTATTGGACCAAATGCTCAAATATGTATCAAAATGAGGCATATTTTCACCATTGTACGACTACATCTATAACAAAAGGTAGTCATTCATGTACGACTACATTCATTATAAAAGATAGTCACCCATGTACGACTATATCCATCACAAAAGACAGTCACCCATGTGCGACTACATCCATCACAAAAGGCAGTCACCCATGTGCTGTTGGATAAAGCTTCAAGATTAAAGCCCAAGATATCTTTAACAAATCGGTTAAAGTTTTAACAAGTCGGTTAAAATTTTAACAAGTCGGTTAAAGACAAGATAGGCTCAATTAGAAGTTTTCCATTTGTCTAAATAGAAAAGTGCAGTTTTCTATTTCTCAGAAGAGTAGGTAATAGTTAGTTTACCATTCTAGCAAAGTAGTGCTTGGTTCTATATAAGCCATCATCGAGTTATGATTGTGGCAAGAGGAAATTGAGTTTAGTTTTTGAGTTGTATTTCTAAACTTAATAAAGAGAGTTATTCTTTTGATTCACTTTTTTTATTTGGTATCAGAGCGTCAAGGTTTTGTTAGATCCATTAAAACAAACAATTCATATATATTGTCAAGCATTCACGAGCCATGGGAGATGCTGAAGCTTCAACAAAGATGAAGGATCATGTGCCATCATCGGTTGTCTGTCCGATGCTTAACTCATCAAACTACACTGTATGGTCGATGAGGATGAAGGTTCTTCTGTGTGTACACAAAGTATGGAAGACAATTGATCCTGGATCAACTGCAGCAGAGAAGAACGACATAACAATTGCCCTGCTATTTCAAGCCATACCTGAAACTCTCATATTGCAGATTAGAGAACAAGATTCACCAAAAGGTTTATGGGAAACAATTAAGTTAAGGAGTCTGGGAGTAGATAGAGTTAAAGAAGCTAGACTCCAAACTCTCACATCTGAATTTGAGAGAATGAAGATGAAGGACTCAGACACAATCGATACTTTTGCTGGGAAGATATCAGAAATAGCCTCAAAGTCTGCAGCCCTTGGTGTAACTCTTGAGGAATCAAAGATGGTGAAAAAGTTTCTAAATGGCTTGCCACGAAACAAGTTTATTCACATCATTACATCGCTTGAACAAGTCTTTGATCTAAATAAAACAGATTTCAAAGACATAGTGGGAAGGTTTAAGGCGTATGAAGAGCGTATACTCGATGAGGAGAGTCATGACGAACCACAAGGTAACTTTGTACTCAAACTCTCAATCGTATGGAGAACAACACAGAGGCGAGGGTTCAAGGGGAAGAGAAAGAGGTCGTGGAAATCAAAACTCGCAAGGCAGGAATAAAGAGAAAAAAGATAGATCGAATGTGATATGCTAAAGGTGCGACAAGAGAGGACATTTTGCTTCAAAATGTCCTGAAAGAAGACAGAGACTTCAAGAGGCAAACAAAATTGAAATAGAGGAAGCAGATGAGACTGTTTTCATGCACGAGACTATATTCCTCAATGAAGAAAATATAATGCCAAAGAAATATGAAACAGAGAGAGGAGAAGAAGGAATTTGATATTTAGACAATGGAGCAAGTAACTATATGATAAGAATTCGATCTTTCTTCTCAGAACTGAATGAAAACATAAAAGGGAAAGTGAAATTTGGAGATGGATCTTGTGTTGGTATTGCTGGAAAAGGTTTGATTTTATTTCAGGGAAAAACTGGAGAACAACAACTCTTAACAGACATCTATTATATCCCTAGTCTGAAGAGCAATATTCTTAGCTTGGGACAAGCTACAGAACGTGGGTGTGATGTGAGAATGAAACAAGACTACTTAACTCTTCATGATCCCTATGGAAGACTCTTAGTAAAAGTAACAAGATCTCCAAACAGGCTTTATAAGATAAAACTAACAATTGGTAAACCAATCTGTTTGCACACACGAATGAAAGAAGAATCATGGAGATGGCATGCGAGGCTTGGTCACATAAGTTTCAAGACTATTGAAGCTATGACTATGTTTGAGATGGTGCACGGTTTGCCAAAGATTGAAGTAGGAAAAAAAAATTTGTGAGTCATGTCTAGTAGGAAAACAAACTCGTCAAGATTTCCCAAAAACAACTCTGTATAGATCATCTCGCGTTTTGGAACTGCTCCATGCGGATCTATACGGACCAATAATGCCAGCCACTCCAGCACAAAACAGGTACATCTTCGTGATTATTGATGACTGTACTAGATATATGTGGACAATATTGCTGAAAGAGAAAAGTGAGGCATGTCGCAAGTTTAAGGCTTTCAAGACATTAGTTGAAAAGGATCTTGGGAAGATGATTATGACTCTAAGAACAGATAAAGTGGTGAATTTACTTCTGGAGAATTCAATAGTTTCTGTGATGAAGCTGGAATCAAACGTCACTTAACTGCTCCTTACACTCCGCAGCAGAACGGTGTAGTAGAGAGAAGAAATCGTACATTGCTTGAGATGACAAGGAGCATACTCAAAGCCATGAAGGTTCCAAACTTCTTGTGGGGAGAGGAAATACGTCATTCAACATATGTGATTAATCGTGTTCCCATTAAAGCACTGAAGAATCAAACTCCCTATGAATGTTTACGAAAAAGGAAACCAAACATTGATCATCTAAGGTTTTTGGATGTCTTGCTTATGCAAAAGTAGAACCTGTGAACTTGAAGAAGCTAGATGACCGGTCTCGAACTCTGGTTTCCCTTGGAATAAAACCATGATCTAAAGCCTATAGACTCTACAATCCGTCTACAAAAAGAATTATTGTCAGCCGTGATGTAATATTCGATGAAACCACTTGCTGGAAAGGAGTTGGTGATAGAGAAAAAATGAACCTGGAATGTTTCGTATAGTTTGGGGAAAGGTAATGGATGATGATCACGGACCTTCTGTCATTGAGAACCAAGAAGATGACAACAATGACCAAGAAACTACTACTCAACAAGATGAAACAGAAGAAGAAACTACAGAGGAGGGATCACCGTCAAACTCCAATAATCATCAAGAAGAAGTCAATCAGCCAAATCTAAGAAGGACTAATCAACAAGTAAGAACTTAAATGATTATGTTCTTTTAGCTGATACAGAATGTGAGAGAATCCTCCTATCAATCAATGATGAACCAATGAACTACCAAGAAGCAAAAGACTCTATTGAATGGACAAATGCATGTCTAGAAGAAATTGATTCAATTAACAAAAATAAAACATGGTTCATCGTTGATAAACCAAATGGGGTCAAAGTCATTGGTCTCAAGTGGATATTTAAAATCAAGAGGAATGCAGACGGTTCAATCAACAAATTCAAAGCCAGACTCATTGTAAAGGGATATGTTCAACAATCAGGGATCGATTTTGACGAAGTTTTTGCACCTGTAGCTCACATTGAAACAATAAAACTTCTTGTAGGTTTGGCTGCTTCTCATGGTTGGGAGATTCATCACCTTGACGTTAAGACTGCCTTTCTTCACGGAGAATTGAACGAAGACATTTATGTTTCTCAACCTAAAGGGTTTGAAAAGAAGGGAGAAGAACATAAGGTTTTCAAACTCACAAAGGCACTGTACAGACTGAGACAAGCTCCACGAGCATGGAACACAAAGCTAGATCAGATTCTACAAGGAATGAAGTTCAAAAAGTGTTCAAAAAATGCTCTGTGTATCGTAAGGAAGAAGGAGTAGATCTTTTAATAGTTGTTGTGTACGTTGACAATTTATTTGTCACTAGAAACACATTAGAAAGCATCAGAGAATTCAAAGCAGGAATGTGTCTTCAAAGTTTGAAATGTCCAACCTTGGGAAACTTACCTACTAACTTGGCATTGAAGTTGACCAAAATAAAGATGGAATCAAGATTAAACAAGAAACATATGCTCGTCGGATTCTAAAGGAGGCTGGATTTGACACTTGTAATTTAACTCAAATACCAATGGAGTTTGGTTTAAATTTGTCTAAAGCACAAGAAGAAGCAAAAATCGATGCTACAATGTATAGAAGAATAATTGGCTGCTTACAATATCTATTGCACACAAGACCAGATCTTGCCTTCTCTGTTGGTGTCTTGAGCCGATACATGCATGAACCAAGAGAATCCCACGGTGCAGCTCTGAAACAACATCTGAGATATGTACAGGGTACACTAACGTATGGTTTAACATTCAAACGAGGAGGATTAAGGAAAATTATTGGGTACAGTGACAGCAGTCATAACATAGATGCTGATGATGGAAGAAGCACAACCGGTCATGTATTCTTCTATGGAGCGTCTCCAATTACGTGGTTCTCTCAGAAGCAAAATACAGTTGCATTGTCATCATGCGAGGCAGAGTTTATGGCTGCTACAGAAACTGTAAAACAAGCAATTTGGCTCTAGGATTTGTTGAGTGAAATAACAGGACAAGACTTTGAAAGAACTACCATTTGCATTGATAACAAATATGCCATCGAACTAACAAAGAATCTTGTTTTCCACGGTCGAAGTAAGCACATCCACAAGCACCATCACTTCATCTGAGAATGTGTAGATAATGATCAGATTAAAGTAGAACATATGTCTGGAGAAGAACAATGTGATGATATACTTACTAAGGCCCTTGCAAGAATCAAGTTCAGACAAATGAGAAGCTTAATTGGAGTTGAAGATCTCTCAAAGAACGACTTGAAGTTTCAGGGGGAAAATGTTGGATAAAGCTTCAAGATTAAAGCCCAAGATATCTTTAACAAGTCGGTTAAAGCTTTAACAAGTCGGTTAAAGCTTTAACAAGTCGATTAAAGCTCTAACAAGTCGGTTAAAAACAAGATAGACTCAATTAGAAGTTTTCCATTTATCTAAATAGAAAAGTGTAGTTTTCTATTTCTCAGAAGAGTAGGTAATAATTAGTTTACCATTCTAGCAAAGTAGTACTTGGTTCTATATAAGCCGTCATCGAGTTATAATTGTGGCAAGAGGAGATTGAGTTTAGTTTTTGAGTTGTATTTCTAAACTTAATAAAAGAGAGTTATTCTTTTGATTCACTTCTTTTATGTGCAACTACAACCATCACAAAACGCAGTCACCCACGTACGACTGCATGTTGGACAATTAAGACCAAAAACAGCTTTGATATTTTGAACCTACTAGATGAAACCTAGGGTTTTCAATGTTTGGTATAAATAGTCTTGTTAAATCTCTGTAAGGTTTAAGCCGTAATACAAAAGAACAAAAAGTTCAAAGCTTTTTCTCTTCCTACTTTCATGGTATCAGAGCCATGGACTCTAAGATTGTAAATCTTTATAATCAACCTTCTTTAAATATCACAAACTGTGTCACCATCAAGCTCACTGAAAGAAACTACATCCTATGGAAAACGCAATTTGAGTATTTCCTAGCTGGTCAAGGTCTGTTAGGATACGTCAATGGCGACATCAAAACACCAGTGGAAGTCATTCAGGTTCCTACAACAGGTGGTTGCACTATAGAAACAGTTCTAAACCTAGACTTTCAATCTTGGGAGCGCTCATACCAAGTAGTAAAAGCCTGGTTGCTGGGATCGCTCTTTGAAGATGTTCTCAACGCTGTGGTTGATGCTAAAATGGCTCAGGATGTGTGAGAATCTCTTGCAAACCACTTTAACAGAGTCTCCTCATCTTGCCTCTTTGATCTTCAAAGAAAACTCCAGACAATCTCTAAGAGAAATAAGACCATGACTGAGTACATCAAGGAAATCAAAGATGTTTGCAGTCAACTTACCTCCATTGGTAGTCCTTTAAGTGAAAAAAAATGAAGATCTTCTCTGCTCTTCATGGAATGAGAAAAGAATATGAGCCAATAAAGACAAGTGTTAAAGGAGTGATGGACTCACAATCCAACCTTACTTTTGAAGACATAGCTCCTCGCCTTATTAACTACAATGCAAGGCTTTAGGGATATATCACTGAACCTAATGTGTCTCCTCATCTAGCATTTAGTGCAGATTTTACCCAGAATCCCTCAGTATTTTACACTGACAAAAACTATTACCATGGATGAAGAGGCTTTAGAGGCAGAGCCAACTCTCGTGGTAGAGGCAGCTACACCACCAGAAGAAGAGGTTTCTATCAACAAATCTCCTCTTCCAACAACTCTGAAAACCGTCCCATGTTCCAGATTTGTGGCAAGCATGGTCATCATGTTCTTAGATGCTGGCACAAATTTGACAATAGCTACAATGATGAGGAACCAACCAATGCTTTAACTGCAATGAGAATCACATATGTCACTGATCATGGAGGAAAAAAATGGCATTATAACACTTGTGCAACTGCTCATGTTACCAGCTCTGCAACTCATCTAAAACAAGTTATTCCCTACACTGGAACTGATGTCGTAATGGTAGGAGATAGGAACTTTCTCCCTATAACCCATACTGGATCAACAAACCATCCCTCTACATCAGGTAATCTACCATTAAAAGATGTTCTTGTTTGTCCTAACATAGCAAAATCTCTCTTGTCAGTGTCTAAGCTTACAAATGATTATCCCTATACATTTGAGTTTGACTGTGATAGTGTGCGTGTGAGATGATAAGGACATAAGGAAGGTTCTGGTTCTGGGAAGTAGTCAAAATGGACTATATGTGCTAGATGGAGTGATGGCTCAAACCTTTTATTCTTCAAGACATCAAACAACAACTGAAGAAGTGTGGCACAGAAGGCTAGGGCATCTTAACTCATAAACTCTCCATCAGTTTGCAGCATCAAAGTCCATAGTGGTGACAAATAAAATCAAGACCTTATGTGAGGCTTGTCAGCTTGGGAAAAGCTCTAGATTGTTGTTTTCTAGTTCATCTTTTGTTTCATCCAAGCCATTGGAAAGGATCCACTGTGATCTCTGAGGACCTTCTCCAATTGGCTTTGTTCAAGGCTTTCACTTCTATGTTGTCTTTATTGACAACTTCACCAAACATTGTTGGTTCTACCCTTTAAAGTTAGAATCTGATTTCTATCAAATATTTACTGCATTTCAAGCTCTTGTGGAGAATCAATACAATACTAGAATTCAATCCTTTCAATGTGACAGTGGTGGTGAGTTTGTGAGCAACAAATTTCTACAACATCTCCAAAGTTCAGGAATACAACAACTTATCTCATGCCCTTACACACCTCAGCAAAATGGATTAGCTAAAAGAAAGCACATATACATATTTGAATTGGGTTTGTCTATGCTATTTCAAAGCAGAATGCCTCACAAGTATTGGGTTGGTGCATTCTTCACTGCCACATTTCTGATCAATCTCTTACCTGCATCTGCAGATGATGACAAAAAGAGTCATTTTGAACGCCTTAATGGTTCTCCACCTAACTACATAGCATTAAGATCATTTGGGTGTGCCTACTATCCAACTTTGAGGGATTACAGCCGAAACAAGTTCGATCCTAGGTCCTTAAAGTGTGTTTTTATGGGTTACAATGAAAAATTTAAAGGGTATTGATGTCTCTTTCCTGACACTGGGAGAGTTTACATTAGTAGGCATGTTATATTTGATGAATTAAGGTTTCCATTTAGTGAAATGAACAACAACAATAACAATGGATATCTCAATTCTCCTCTAATGAATGCGTGGCTGAAGCAACAAGCAATAAGTCTTACAGAATCTACAAAACCAGAATCAGAATCTCAACCTGCAGAACATGTGCTTGTTGTCCCTTCAGTACCAGCAACAAGCATTAAAGAATCTCAGTTGATCGAACCTACATCCTCCTCGCCAAAACATGCACCAGAACCTGCAATTCTATCACAAGAATCAGAAATTTCAGACACAACAGAGCCTACAACTTCTTAGCCAACTGAAAATGGAGACACTACTCCATCTGCTGCAAGTAAAGGGGTAAGTTCTGGGTGTACAACATGCATAGATCCTGATTCTATAGGCAACAACTCACTCTTTTTACAAAGCACAATGGGACAGACAGAACAAGTTCACATCCCTAAGATAATACATGTGTCAGTTTCTTCACCTTACTTAACGGTTACACAGTCAAAAGTTGGCGTAGTAAAGCCTAATTCAAAAATATGTGTCACTCACTCAACATGTTACTTATCTTGATCCAAAGACAGTGACATCAGCACTAAAAGACGAAGGCTAAACTAATGCTATGGGAGAAGAAATCGATAATTGTGTTGAAACAAATACTTTTGAGCTTGTTCCTGCAACATCTGGCATGAACATTCTTGGCAGTAAATGGGTGTTTAAATAAAGCTTAAGGCAGATGGGAGTCTAGACAAGCTTAAAACATGCATTGTAGCTAAAGGCAATGGCCAGAAGAGGGAATTGACTACTTAGAAACTTACGGCCCAGTTGTAAGAACAACAACAATTCGATCAATGTTACATCTAGCTACAATTAATCATTGGGACATTAAGCAAATGGATGTACAAAATGCATTCTTACATGGTGACTTGCAAGAGACTGTATACTTGAAGCAACCAGCAGGTTTTGTGAATCCAGCAAAGCCTGATCACGTTTGGAAATTAAACAAAGCACTTTACGGATTGAAGCAAGCTCCACATGTTTAGTTTGATAAATTTAGCTCTTTCCTATTGGAATTTGGGTTCAAATGCAGTGTCAAAGACCCTTCACTCTTTTACTACAACGATGGAACCGACATCATACTTCTTCTACTCTATGTCAATGACATGATCATAACTGGTAATGCTTCTAATGTTTTAATTGTTTTACTTGATGAACTTAACAGACAATTTCGCATGAAAGATCTTGGTCAAATGGCTTACTTTCTCGGGATTCAAGCTCAGTTTCACAAAGATGAACTATTTATTTCTCATGCTAGACATGCAGAGAATTTGCTGTTGGCTGCAGGGATGCAAGACTGCTCTCTAGTGCTGATAACAATGTTTTACTATGTTTCAAATAATCTACTGCATATTCATTGTAGAACAGAATGGTTGTCAATCAAATGGGTGAGCAACTAGCAATAAGATATGATCCAACTACTCTAATTTAAGCTAATTGATATGATGATTTTGCTATCAACCTAATGGAAAAGTAAGCAAGCAATTAACTGAACTAAACAACAGTAAACCAGATAGAACAATAGTCATGCAACACTCAGGAAAACAGAGCAAATCAAACAGAGTAATAGATAAGGCATATAGTGAAATGTAGAACTAAAACAAGTTGAGGTAGCGAAGAGTAAATGGAAATCAGAATGAAAAGCAGGTCTCAAGGATGGGAATAATGGATCAGTGGGATTCCTTAATCTACCATATATGCCTAACAAAACTCAAACAAAGGTGATCTCTAGACAGCAAGTTCACAAGTAAATAAATCCATTATCATGGCAAACAATCTCAACCAGACTACAACCTGACCTAACTCTCATTAGCAATTTATAATCAAGAAGGCATGAAGAAACAAATTACTAAAGCCAATAAACACTCTAAGCAACTAATCTCTTAGGCTAGAAATGCAAATCTCTGAAATTAGTTGGTTCAGGAATTTCATCAAACACCTTCTGGGTGTGAAAATTCCCAGAATCTAATTTCAATTGATTAGAGAGAAATTAGCATTAAGTTCACTAAACAGAAGAGATCTATGCAAAACTAAGCTTAGACATCCAGGAGACTAAGGATTCCTCACTAATCTAACCCATCCTCAAGAACCCTAGCTATCTACTCAGAAATCATGAACAAAAGCAAAAACTTAGAATACAAAACAAGCAACATAATCAAAAAGCAAAGAAGAAGATGACAAGATTAAACTGGAAACAGAAATTACATTAAAAACTGATAAGGAAAAGGTTTTTGATCTGGAAATTACAAATGAGATAATGTTTTTGTGTTCTTTCACCAAAGAAGCATGAAAACGTGCATGAGGGTTTCTGTTTACAATAAAAGAGTATTTATACCCTTAGTAACAAAACCCTAGAGAGTCAAACAAAGAAAGTAAATAAAAGCATATAAACGCGTCTGACTCGGCCACGTGGACCGAGTTGGATAAAAAATATATGATTCAGCTGTCAGCTCATCAATCCTCATTTCCTATTTAGCTCCAAATGGTGTCTTCCGGTCAAATTTTGCTGAGAAGGTGCGATTTGGCTTCCGATTCGGTCATGGTAGCCGAGTTGACTCATCAAGCTTATTAAATCATCGACCCTTGTTCATCTCTTGACTGATCTCGTACCCAATGTGTCCAAAAACTCCTGATAAAAACTCTAAAATGCACAATGTATGCAATGCAAGTGCAAACAATACAAATGGACCACAAATAGCTCTAAAATGATGAAAGTGCTATGAATATGAATGCAAAATGGACTATATTAGAGCTCTAAAACATGCTAAATTGTATACACATCAAATGCCTACACCACTCCCACTTCAACTGGATAAAGTCGCCAATCAAGATGTGTTGTTCGACAATCCAACTTATTTTTGAAGTCTGGCAGGAAAACTACAATATCTGACCTTGACAAGACCTGATATTCAATTTGCAGTCAACTATGTGTGTCAAAAGATGCATGCCCCAACTGTTTCAAATTTTTCATTACTAAAACGAATTTTGTGGTATGTCAAGGGTACATTTCAAATGGGAATCAATTTGGAATGACAATGATAAAACACTGAGAGCCTATAGTGATAGTGACTGGGCAGGATGCCAACATCACAAGAAAATCCACATGTGGTTTTTGCACATTCTTAGCCAAACATATCAAAAAGCTTAACATAAGCTGAATATAGAACCCTTTCGGACACAACATCAGAGATCACTTGGTTGAGTCATCTGTTCTGAGAGATCGGTGTTCCTCTGCTAAACACACTGAGCTTTACTGTGATAATCTTTCTTCCGTTTACCTCACAGCCAACCCAACCTTTCACGGCCGCACAAAGCATTTTGAATTGGACCATCATTATATTCGTGAACGAGTGGCATTAGGTGCAGTAGAGGTCAAACACATCCCAACTCACTTGCAACTTGCTGATATCTTCACCAAATCCTTACCATTGGCGGGATTCACCTCATTGAGATTCAAACTTAGTGTAGATGATCCACCCACTACAAGAGTGCCAGGGGGGAGGTATTGGACCAAAGGCCTAAATATGTATTACAAGTGAGGCATATTCTCACCTATGTACGACTACATCCATCATAAAAGGTAGTCACCCATGTACGACTACATCCATTACAAAAGGTAGTCACCCATGTACGACTACATACATCACAAAAGGCAGTCACGCATGTGCGACTACATTCATCACAAAAGATAGTCACCCATGTGCGACTACAACCATCACAAAACGCAGTCACCCACGTACGACTGCAGACTGGACATTAAAACCAAAAACAGCTTTGATATTTTGAACCTAGTAGATGAAACCTAGGATTTTCAATGTTTGGTATAAATAACCTTGTTAAGTCTCTGTAAGGTTTTAAGCCATATTACAAAAAAAAACAAAAAGTTGAAAGCTTTTTCTCTTCGTGCTTTCATATATCCCACCACAAATTCATTACTGAAAAATATAATATAAACAAAATATTTCTTAAAAAAATTTGCAATACAAAACTACTTTTACGACATGCCACTTGAACAAACATGTGTTTGGAACTCGTGGAAAAATATGTTTTGGATGATGGATGTTCAAAGCTTGAACTAATGAACTCTGTTTAATGGTTAAATTTATTTTGTATATATCTGTAATCAACATTCTTTGAAATTTTTTTTTTATCATATCAGTATATCAAGTAAAAGTGGTCGGCCCATTAGATGGACGTAAGATATACAGAGTTGTGGCCCATATTTGTTCCCTTGTGGTTTTCCCGGAGCTCAAGAAACGATCGCTTCTTTTTGTTTCTCGTCCTCGTTTCGTTTCTCACTTGAGTTATTTCTTCTTCTTTTCCTCTTTTCATCCTTTGTTTCGATTTGATTACTATTTCTTCAGTAAGGTACGTGTTTCGATCCTTAGTCAAGCTCGAGTCTCGTTGAATTGGCTTGGAATGGAGATGAGTCATAGGGTTTTTATTCCAGCTTAGATGTATCTCGTGCTAGATCTGATTTGATTTTTTTTTTAGTGAAAAGCTCTTTGATTTCCATCTAATTTTGGTTTACTTCATGCCGGACTACCTTTATTTTGATGTAGCTTCTTCGATATACGATGAATACTTGTATGTTTTATTTCCGTTTTCAATTTGGGTTTTTGCATTATTCTGTAGGGTTTGCAAAATGAAGTTTGATACGAGTGGGTTCGAAACATCCATGCCTATGACTGGATTTGGCTCCAGCAGCGATTTGCTTGATGGGTTTTCTTCTGTGCCCTCGTTTGATCTACCCCGGACAACTGATGTGAGTTTATTTTTTCGTTTCGTGATTCCAAGCAGAGTGAACTTTTCATATTGCTGTAATTTGATTGTGAATTGGTTGTTGTGTGGGTTTTAGTTTGATGGATTTCAGAAAGAAGCTGTACAGATGGTGAAACCTGCAAAAGGAACAACCACACTCGCTTTTATCTTCAAAGAAGGTGTCATGGTCGCTGCTGATTCTCGGGCTAGCATGGGAGGATATATCTGTATGTCCTCTTTTTATAATTCTACTTTAACCTTTTTTTGTGTGCATTATAGTGCAGACTTTGATAGTGTTTAGATGAACTTTCTGAAGAATTCGTCAGATATATGAATCCTTTTGATGTAGTTGACTGGAGAAACAGAATTACAATGGAGATTAAGTTAGCGTATTGATTTTGGTTTGGCTTTGTGTTGGAGTTCAACAAATTTCGAGTCTTTTCTCTGTTGGTCAATAAGAATAAACAATAATAGGAAAGGAAGCGTTTATGTGATTGCTGCTGATGTTTTCATATTGGATTTTTTCCTTTCAGCCTCACAATCTGTGAAGAAGATTATTGAAATCAACCCTTATATGCTTGGTACAATGGCTGGAGGAGCTGCTGATTGCCAATTCTGGCACAGAAATCTTGGAATTAAGGTAGCGTAGCTTGTTGTATTTTCTTTTCTGTCGCAGAAGAAGCTTGAAACTCTGATGTATTTTCATAATGTGGTTATCAGGAATCTTGTTGCCTTATCTTTATAGTGATTTATTGATATCCGGAAGCAACAAATTCATCATCTGCTAAGACAAACTTTGAAAGTTTTAGTTCTGTTTATATCTAAAAAAATTAAAGAGTTTGCTTGTCTGATAGTGTCCCTATGTTCGTATGTCTGATCTCTTGACTTATTTATATGTTCAAGTGCCGACTCCATGAACTGGCAAACAAGAGGAGAATTTCTGTTTCCGGAGCTTCAAAACTTCTTGCAAACATGCTCTACTCATACCGTGGAATGGGACTTTCTGTCGGCACAATGATTGCTGGATGGGATGAAACTGTCAGTAAAGCGGACTTCATCTCTTCAACTCTGTTATTTTATTCTAACTCAAATGAAAACTTCGAAATGCTAAATCCTTCTTGTATATAGGGCCCTGGACTATACTATGTTGACAACGAAGGAGGACGACTCAAGGGAGACAGGTTTTCAGTCGGTTCTGGTTCACCATACGCTTACGGTGTACTCGATAGCGGGTAAATCATTTCTCTAACATCTTCGTTACCTTTGTCCCAATCCTAAAAGTTAGAAAACGAAATCAAATGACGTTTTAAGCAACCGGTTCACATATATGATTTTGCTTGTATCATTAGGTACAAGTTTGATATGTCTGTTGAAGAAGCTTCTGAGTTAGCAAGGAGATCAATCTACCATGCGACATTCCGTGATGGAGCCAGTGGTGGAGTTGCTAGTGGTTAGTAGTCACAATACATTCTTTTGGTCCAAATGTGTTACCAAACCTTTGAGAATTCGATTTAGCTCATAATATTGGCTCTTCTTATATGATCAGTGTACCACGTCGGTCCTAAAGGATGGACGAAACTGTCAGGCGATGATGTTGGGGAGCTACACTATCACTACTACCCTGTGGCACCAGCTATCGCGGAACAAGTCATGGAGGAGGCAGCCGCAGAGTAGAAAAATAAATTTTATTTTTCTAATCGTGCACTCTTTTATTTTAATGCATTTTGTGATAGTAAATACTGAGTTTTCTCTAGCTGAAATCTTTGGCACTCTTGTTTACTGATCTGAAATGTTGCCAGCGAATTATTCTCTATGAGGATTCTCTTTTTCTGCATTCACACTGCTTATTCACTCTCGTACCTTAGTGGGGTTGTATAATCTGTCCTAAAAACCATTGTGAATTTTCACATCTTCCGAAGTGGAAGAGTCGCGCTGGCCGACAATGACATAGCGATGAATATCATTTTTAGTTGAACGAACTCGTATAAGCAACACAAAAAGCCATGAGTTACATGACTCGAATTGATTCTAGTGATCCAATCAATCAGTGTGGTTTGGACCACAATACCCTAATCATTTTTTTATGGCGTTCCTGAATTCAAAAAAAAAAAAAAAAGAAGCTAATTCTCACAATTCTTGCAACTTTGTTTTTACTAATTTACAACCACTTGATCAGCAAGTCTTTACGAATGGATCACGTCTTCAACACATCACTCATTGGAAGTTCTAAAATAATCTAACAGAGAAGACAGAAGATAGAAAAATGGCGATCTTGCTCTGTCTCTTCTTGGTTTCCCTTGTTACTCTTGTATCATTAGTCTTTCTTACACAGATAAAAGATGCAAGATTTAAAAATCTTCCTCCGTGTCCTCCAAGTCTTCCAATCATTGGAAATCTACACCATCTCGCAGGATTGCCTCACGGATGCTATCACAAGCTCGCCATCAAATACGGTCCCGTGATACTTCTTCGTCTAGGTTTTGTCCCAATGGTTCTGATTTCCTCAAGTGAAGCAGCTGAAGCAGGTGAAAACTCATGACTTGGACTGTTGCAGCCGGCCAAAGACACTCGGAACCAAAAAACTCTCCTATGGTTTCAAAGACATCACTTTTGCGCCTTATGGTGAGTACTGGCGGGAAATGCGAAAGCTCGCGGTTATAGAGCTTTTTAGCCTTAAAAAGGTTCAATCTTCTAGGTATATAAGAGAGGAAGAGATCAACTTTATGGTGAAGAAAATATCGTAATCAGCTTTGAAGAAATCTCCAGTGGATCTAAACAAAACCTTTTTCACCCTCACGGCAGGCATAATTTGTAGAATAGCCTTGGGACATAATTTCCACAAGAGTGGCTTCACTATTGATCAAGAGATGATCGAAGAACTTGTTACCGAGGCTACGACAGCTCTAGGAAGTTTTACTTTCTCAGACTTCTTCCCTAATGGACCTGGAAGATTTATAGATTACTTGTTTCGAACACAGAAGAGAATGAACAACGTTTCTAAAGAGCTTGATGCTTTTTACCAGCAAGTGATTGATGATCACATGAAGAATTCAGGACCAAAAAGTTTGGATTCATCTGGAGATATTGTGGCCTTGATGTTGGATAAGATGGAGAAAGATATTGGACATAAAGATTATTTCAAGCTCAGTGTGGATAATATCAAGGCACTCCTCATGGTATAGCTTTAAATATTAATTGATTAATATATCTTTCTCTTAGTCACAAATACTTATTTATTTTCAATACGTACTTAAGCTTCTAACTGTGTACATATATGGTTTATATATGATGCTCAGGATATATTTCTTGCGGGGGTTGATACAGGAGCTATAACAATGATTTGGGCGATGACAGAACTCATTAGAAACCCTAGAGTGATGAAGAAAGCTCAAGAAAATATTCGAGCAACGCTTGGTGTTAAAAAGGAGAGAATCACAGAAGAAGACTTAGGAAAAGTTGATTACTTGAAGCATATTATCAAGGAGGCATTCAGATTACATCCACCAGTTCCATTTTTTATCCCAAGGGAAACAATGTCTCACATCAAAATTCAAGGCTACGATGTTCCCCCGAGAACGCAGATCCATATTAACGTATGGACGATCGGACGTGACCCTAAGCATTGGACTGACCCTGAAGAATTCATTCCTGAACGGTTTACAAATAGCTCTATAGATTTTAGAGGACAACACTTTGAGTTATTACCGTTTGGATCTGGTCGAAGGATCTGTCCCGGAATGCCAATGGCGATTGCTACTGTGGAGCTAGGACTGCTGAATTTGCTTTACTTTTTCGATTGGAGACTTCCAAATGGAATAAAAGTTGAAGACATTGATATGGAAGAAACTGGTACTCTTACGGTTGTCAAGAAATGACCTCTTCACCTTGTGCCCCTTCAACACAATTGATACAACAAAAGAAGCTGTAATTCTTTAGATGTCATTGCAAAGTGTAAAAATTATGACCTGTATATTAAAATAATAATAAAGCTTGGTAAACTTCATAATCTTACTTACCATTTGACAATCACTTCATTGAGATATTGTGATTCGTGGTGGTTCGTCGGTGGCAGTCATTTTCTCGCTGGCCATTGATCTTTGTCCATATTTGTGGATCCTTGTAGGTGTCTATCAAAGGACGTTGTCACTGTTTTCGGAATATTAATATGGACAATTTTCGACCAAAAAAAAAAAAAAAAAAGGACAATATAGACGTTGTGGTAACGAAAAAAGAAAATTATAATTCTGTGGGTACTTTCGATTTTTTGAGGCTACACACTGCGACTGATAAATCTGGAACAACTCTCATTATGATTTGATTGTTTGTCCTATCAGAAAAAGAAGACCGTTGGCAGAAGCAAAGCCAGCTGTTATGTCAAGAATTATGAAAATTAATCCATCTGAAAGTGTTGACATAAAAAAACAAAAAAAAAAAAAATCTGAAAGCAAATTTTTTTTATGTTGATAACATGACTGAATATAAAAGCGTAAGAATGCATACAAACATCACCCATTAATTATGTAATATAGGAGGTGTTTTGACAAAAAAAAAAAAGTATAGGAGGTGTAGTGACAAAAACAACGTTTTAATGAAGCCTGAAACAAACAACAATATTTTAGTAAAGCCTGAAATAAAGGAAGCAAAAACCGGCCAATTGAAGCCCAAATCAAATCATCAAATGACCAGCTCACCTTCTCATATTGAAAAGCCTAACATCTTAAAAACTGAACATGTGCAAAATGACAAAAATAGGGAAGAAACACGGAACTGCATAAAAAAGTAGAGTACAAAGATGACCAACGTTTCTCTCCTAATCGGTTTCTACCTTTAGCAAATTGTGCAGATATTGCTGAGACTGACATTTGTCATTAGGGTTGTATAGGGTTGAATCCATGCCTATATATAAAACATGAGCTAATAATGTATGAGATAAGCTTGATGAAATGAAAACAAATTTTGCAAAATCTCTCTGTCTTTGATTTGTTTACATGGTATCAGAGCACCATGGATAGATCCTTGGAGCTTTACACACAACATTCCTTGAATATAGTTAACAGTGTGACTATCAAGCTCACTGAGAAAAACTATATTCTATGGAAAACATAGTTTGAATGCTACTTTTCTGGACATAATCTTCTTGGCTTTGTCATTGGAGCTATCGCTCAACCGGCATCAACCATCCCTGTTTCAAACATCGAAGGCCATACAACTAAAGCTCAAAACCCAGATTTCATCGTTTGGTCTAGATCCGATCAGATTGTTAGATCTTGGATTTAGGGAACCTTAGTAGGAAAATATTTGCTTCACTTCATGGTCTATTAGGAAACCTGTGAATGAAAATATTTGTTGCACTTTATGGTATATTAGGAAACCTGTGAATGAAAGGATAAAAATATTTGATGCACATCATGGTCTATTAGGAAACATGTGAATGAAAAGATGAAAATATTTGCTGCACTTCATGGTCTTGGTAGAGAATATGAACCTATCAAAATAAACATTAAAGCATCTCTAGATAGTTACACTCCACCCACCTTTGAAGATGTTGTACCAAGGTTAAATGGGTATGATGACAGCATGATGAGCCATGAAAGTCAAGCTGATGTTACTCCTCATATGGCCTTCAATATTGCGAGAACTAAGTCATTTGGTTATTATAACCACAACAGTCCCAAAGGCAGTGGAAATAACTCTGGAAGAAGCTACAGTAGTCGTGGCCGAGGTTTTTCTACACATGGAAGGGGTTTTCATCATCAAATGGTTTCTAACTCCAACACTGTAGAATCTCACAACCCTCACAAAGATGTTGAATGTCAAATATGTGGAAAGCAAGGACATCTAACTGTGAAATGTTGGCAAAGGTTCAATAATAGCTACCAGTATGAAGAGATGCCTAATGTTATGGTTGCTATGCATATCACAGAGGTCAAAAATAATACTGGAAATAAATGGCATCCAGATACAGGTGCAACAACACACGTGACCAGCTCTCCACACAATCTGCAATCTTCTCAGTCATACACTGGATCTGATGCGATAATGGTAGGTAATGGTGAATATCTTCTAATTTTACACATTGGCTCATCAAATCTTCCATTAACCTCATGTAATCTCCCACTCAAAGATGTTTTGGTTTGTTTAAATATAACCAAATCTTTGTTATTTAGTGTCCAAACTTACCAAAGATTATCCATGCTCTTTTGAGTTGAATTGTAACACGGTTCGTGTAAATGATAAGGAAACAAAGAGGTTGCTGATACTAGGAAGTAACAAACAGGGTCTTTACATGTTTAGGGATTCATCTATACATGCCTTATACTCTACCTGTCAATGTGTAGCTTCAGACATCACTTGGCACATGAGGTTGGGGCACCCAAGTTCTTAAATTCTCATAGCACTGTCAAAGATCAAGGCTATAACTATAAATAAGAGCTCCAAGACTCTCTGTGATGCTTGCCAGCTGGGAAAAAGCTCACGCTTACCGTTTTCTCCTTCTTTACCATGTACAACTAGACCTTTACAGAGAATCCATTGTGATTTCTAATGACCTGCTTCTATTTAATCCGTTCAAGGATTTCGTTATTATGTGATTTTTGTGGATAATTACTCACGGTTTTGTTGGTTTTATCCCTTGAAGCTCAAATCAGACTTTTACTCAATCTTCATTGCGTTTCAAGCCTTGGTTGACAATCAATTTCAAACAAAGATCGATGCCTTTCAATATGATGCTGGTGGTGAGTTTACAAGTACAAAATTTATCACTCACTTAAGAAAAGAAGGAATCCAATAGCTTATTTCATGTCCTCACACACCACAACATAATGGTTTGGCTGAAAGAAAACATAGACATATCATAGAATTAGGATTATTAATGATGTTTCAATGTAAAATTCCACAAAAGTATTGGGTTGATTACTACAAATTCCTTAAGTAATCTACTACCATCACCAGTCTTGGATGACAATTGCAGTCCATATGAACGCCTCTTGGTAAGAAACCTGAGTATAGTGCATTAAGAGTCTTTGGTTGTTATCCAATGCTCCGAGATTATACTACAACAAAATTTGATCCAAGATCTGTACCTTGTGTATTTCTCGGTTACAATGAATACAAAGACTATAAATGTCTATTACTCTCCACTGGTCAAGTTTGCATTAGTAGACATGTTCTTTGAAGATTTAATATTTTAGTTTGCAACCGTGAATGATTATCTTGAGGAGAAAATGCCTATCTTCACAGCTTGGTATCGTGGTTTATCATAATATACAACTTCTATACCAGAACATGTCTGTAACCAAGTCTCTGAAACAAGTCATGCACCACAATTAAATACCTTACCTGTAACACCGACAAATTCACAGTAGAACCTGGAGATTCTTCTACATCTAGTTCAGTTCCTGTATCATCATTAATTGCAGACAGTTCTGTGACTTATTCTTCCTTACCAGCTCAAGTACCTTCACTTGTTAAACCTACTGCAGATGTAGCAGGGTGTATTGGGTGTACGGCAGACACATATTCTGTTTCTATAGGCAACAACGCCTCTCTACATTCCAGCAATACGGATTTAGCTGAAGCTGCTCATGAAAACAACATTACTGCAACAAAACCTAAAATCTCTAATTGTACAGCACCAACACTTACAACACATCCCATGACCACTCGTTCAAAATCTGTTATTTCAAAACCTAATCCATGGTATGTTTATCTTTCTCACAAAGTTGCATATCAAGAACTAAAAACCGTGACAGAAGCACTAAAGGATCCAGGCTGGACAGACGCAATGAGTGAAGAAAAAACTCACTATAAAGTAGAATTTACGTGGTTTCTTGTACCTAAAACTCCAGATATAAATGTTCTTGAATGCAAGTGGGTTTTCCGCACCAAATTACATGTGGATGTTACTCTTGATAAGCTTCATGCATGCATTGTAGCCAAAGGATATGATCAAGAAGAAGACATTAATTACCTCGAGACATATAGTCCAGTAGTCAAATCTTCAAAAGTACGGTCAATTCTTCACATTGCAAAAATCATGGAGTGGGAGATTAAACAGATGGACGTTAAAAATGTGTTTCTCCATGGTGATCCCACATAAACAGTGTACATGAGACAATCCACAGGTTTTATAGATCCTTAAAAACCTGATCATGTTTGCTTGCTTCACAAAACTTTATATGGCTTAAAGTAGTATTAGAGGGCATGATATGATAAATTCAGTAATTACATGCTTGAGTTTAGATTTGTTTACAGTGTCTGTGATGCATCTTTCTTCGTATACACAAAGGAAAAAGCTGCAATCATGTTGCTACCGTATGTTGACGATATGGTTTATTACTGGAAACAAATTTGAAGCTTTAAACATGTTTCTAAATAATTTGCATAGTTAGTTTTGCATGAAAGATATGGGACCTTTGCATTGCTTTCTTGGCATTTATGCTCATTTTCACTCTGAGGGATTGCTTATCTCCCAAGAAAAGTATGCTGAATACCTGTTAGCAGTGGCAGCAATGACAGGTTGTTCCTCTGTGCCAATGCTTTTGCCACTTCAACTTAATAAAGTAGCATCTCAAGAAGAAGCTTTTGACAATCCAACATACTTTCGCAGCCTTGCTGGGAAGTTACAGTACCTTACCCTCACCCATCCCGATACACAATTTGAGGTAAACTTTGTGTGTCAAAAATTGCATGCTCCTTCGGTTTCAGATTACAACCTACTGAATTATGTGTTATATCAAAGGCACCATTACAATGGGTATCTTAGTTTGTAAAGAAACAGATTGCACACTGTGGATATATGACAATATCCGATGCTCCTTCTGAAGTTACTTGGTTGAGTTCAGTTCTCAAAGAGCTTGGTGTTCCACTCCTTACAACACCAAGGTTATATTATGATAACCTATCTGTTGTATATCTATCTGCTAATTTTTCCTTTCACAAAAAATCCATGCACTTTGCTCTACACTTTCATTATGTCAGAAAACAAGTAGTGCTTGTCTCATTGGTGGTTAAACACATTCCCTCTCATTTACAGATTGCTGATATATTTACTAAATCTCTGATGTTCCACACACACCAAATTTGAGGGGGGGCTATAGGAGGTGTAGTAACAAACGACAACGTTTCAGTGAAGCCTGAAACAAACGACAACGTCTCAGTAAAGTCTGAAACAAAGGAAGCAAACATGGGCCTGTAGAATCCCAAATCAAATCATCAAATGACCAGCTCACCTTCTCAGATTGAAAAGCCTAACAGCTCAAAAACTGAACATATGCTAAAGAAAAAAAAAACAGAGAAGAAACGCGGGACTGGAGGAAAAAACAATCGGTTTCTACCTTTAGCAAATTGTGTATATATTGTTGAGACTGAAAACTGTCATAAGGGTTATATCAATCCATGCTTATATATAAAGTATGAACTAAGAATGTACGAGATAAGCTTGATGAAATGAAAACAAAGTTTGCAAAATCTCTATGTCTTTAATTTATTTACAATAAGAAGCTTTAAAATCGTCAAAATTTATTCTTACATTAATTTATTGTTTTCTTATTTGATCATATTTTCATTGTCACCAAGTTCATATACATATATTATTCCATCATTTTTACTTCAATATATATATATATATATATATATTCATATCAAATTTCGTAAACAAACCTTATATATATATATATATATATGTATGAAGAACATTGTACAAAGATATACTAATATATTATGAACTAAAATCTGAACCAAAAAAGAATCTCCATTAAATTACAATCACTAAAGAAAAGTCTACCTTTAGAACCCTAGATATCGATTAACCAAAAACAAGGAGAATTAACATAGATCCAAAATTCTGTTTAGATAATAGTTGCTTAAGTGATAACACTTCAAACTTCAGACCTGAAAGAGAAGAAATTCATCAGCTCCAAAACTTGTAAAGATCGACGAATCCACATGCAAATCATGAGGTAAATATCCTTCTTTCCTGAATACTCCCAGTGAAACCTTTCACCTTGAGTCTTCGATTTCCCCTGTTCAAATATTCCTTTAGCTCCTTTGCTCTTTAAGTGATTGAACCTTGATCTTTTCAAGCACTCTTTTAGCTCTTTTGCTACATGAATATTTGAACCTTAATTTCCCAGATACTCGATTAGCTTCTTTGCTCCTTAAGTACTTGAATCCTTGTTATTACTTAGAATAACTTAAACGCTTTAACTTCACCTTTTGATTATAGGAACAAACGATGAAGCCAACTCGAAATCTAATTTAGATTTGAGTCATATCTAGAGACTTAAGGCAATCTCTGAATTTTTCACTAGGAAGAACTTTGGTGAGCATGTCTGCTATATTGACTGAGGTATGAATCTTTATCACTTTGACTAGCTCTTCGTCAATAACTAGTCTAGTGTAATTGTACTTAATTTGGATATGCTTAGTACTTTCACTGCAAACTCGGTTGTTAGCTATATGAATAACACTTTGAGAATCACAATACAACTTCACTGCATCTTGGTTGAAACCCAACTCTTCACACAAACCTTTTAACCAAACTGTCTTCTCCTAGAATCTGATAGTGCAACACATTCTGCCTTTATCGTTGATAACACAACCACTCTCTGTAATCTCAACCTCCAACTAACTGTATTACCACTAACTGTAAACACAAACCCTGTTGTAGATCTTCATTTATCCAAGTATGATGCAAAATCTGAGTCACAGAAACCTCTGCTTTTGAAATCATCTTGCTTCTAAAATAATAAACTTATGCTTGAAGCACCCTTAATGTATTTCTTAATCCATTGAATTGCTGACCAATGAATTTTGTTTGGTTGTGACATTTATCGGCTGACTAAACAAACTGAGTAAGCTAAATCTAGCCGAGACCCCACCATTGCATACATCAAGCTGCCAACTGCACTGGAGTAAGGTACTTCTTCCATTTCCCTGCTTTGAGCTCAATTTTGGTCTGTAGTTTCCTTTTGGAGTTTGAAATGGGAACCCCTTGGTGTTTGAACTTATCCGCTATCTTCCATGTTGAGAACCTTTAACACTTTCTACAAATATTCTTCTTGAGATAGAATTAGAGTTCCTTTAGTTCTGTCTCTGATAATGTCCATAATTAGAATTTTCTTAGTTGGCCCTAGATCTTTCATTTCAAACTCATAACTCAAAAGTTTCTTCAATTTCTGAATTTTTGCTTTGTTAACAGCTACTACTAACATATCATCCATATATAACAATAGGTAGATCATATCTGATGGTGTGTTTCCTATTAGATAAACACATGGGTCATATTCACTCTTTTTAAACCCTTGAACAATCATAAACGAGTCAAATTTATGATTCCACTCCCTATGAGACTGTTTTAAGCCATAAAGAGATTTTCTTAGCAAACACACCTTGTCTTCTTGAACTTTCTTAACATATCATTCTGGTTGCTCTGTGTAAATAGTCTCTTTAAGAACTCTGTGTAGAAAAGCTGTCTTGACATCTGGTTTTTCTAATTTTATGTCAAGATTTGCTACAGTTGATAACAATAGGCGAATTGATGTGTGTTTAACAACATGTGCTAACACCTCATTGTAATCAATTTCTTTTGTCTGTGAATACCCTTTAGCTACTAATCTGGCCTTAAATCTAGGCTTTTCGACCCTTGGAATACCTAGTTTTATCTTGTATAGCCATTTACACCCTATTACCTTTTGATCCTTACGTCTGTTTCTTAAATCCCATGTGTAATTCTTGTTAAGAGAATCGATCTCCTCATCCATTCTCCCATTCCAAAAATCCTTACCAGCGCTTTTCTGAGCCTCTTGATATGTTTTTAGTTCGTTCAAATTTATTGTTTATGAACTTGCAAGTGTATATGCAGTAAAATCTGCATCTTCATACCTCGAAACTAGTCAGATTTCTCTTCTCTATCTGTCCCTAGCTAGAAGATAATCTTCACTTTCTATATGCTCTGTTTGATGACTTGTTTCTAACTGATATTATGTATCTGATTCTTCCTTTGAACCTCAACCTGATCATTTTGAGATGAGCTTGTACCTTTCTGATTTTCTCTACCAGATTCTATAACAGTGTGATTACTACTTTTCTCACCCAAAATCTTCCTTAAAAGTTACCTTTTTCTTCTATTTTTATGCACAATCGATGATTCATTAGAGTCTTGATACTTTATTAGTACATTTTCATCGAAAATAACATCTTTACTAATGCAGATTTTTCCTTCCTCGATTAGCTAGACTATGTAACCTTTAGATCCTTGTGCATAACCAAGACATACACCTTTAGTTAATCTATTACTGATCTTATCTATGATTGTATGAACATAAGCCATACATCCAAATCTTCGTAGGTGGGTGTATTTATGTTTTCTTTATGACCATAACTCTTCAGGAATCTCGAAATTTGTGGAAGATGATGGTGGCCTGTTTATTACATAAACAGCTGTTGCTGCTGATTCCGCTCAGTATTCTCCACCTAAACCTAAATCAACTAACATACATATGACCTTATCCATGATGGTTTGATTCATTCTCTTTGAGACTCCATTTTGTTGTGTAGTGTAGGGACAGGTCTTGTGTCTCTTAATCCTAGATTCCTTGCATAGTTGATCAACTTTTGTATTACAAAATTCTAAACCATTGTCAGTTCTCAAAACTTTAATTATTTTTCCAGTCTGATTTTCAACTAAAGTTTTCCAGTCAACAAACTTCTGGAATGCTTCATCTTTGGACTTTAGGAAGTAGATCCAAATTTTCCTTGAATAGTCGTATATGAAAGTGATGAAGTATTGAGAACATGCTATCTTGGTGTAATATTAGGTGAACCCCATAAATCTGAATGTATATAGTGAAAATCTGCCTTTGATGTATTATGTGATCTCTTGAAACTTTGTTTGTGAGACTTTCCAAGTGTACAAGCTTCATAGAATCCTATGCTGTTATCTCATCACTTTAAATATATCATTTCTTGAAAAGCTTCTCCATTGATTTATGATTCATATGAGCCAGCCTTCTATGCCATTTCTTTGTAGTATCAGACACTGCACTTACGACATTGACTTGAGGCTTTTGAACCTTTCCTGAAGATAATAGATACCATTTTTATACACTCCTGTCATCAACTTACTTTTATCCTTAAAGAAGTCAATTTTGAAATCTTCCCCTTTGTAGTGACATCCTACTTGCTCTAGCTGTCCATAGGAAATGAGGTTTCTTCCGAACTGTGGTAGATATCTTACATCTTTTGGAGAATTACTCTTGATCCATCTTCATTCTCTACGGAGATATTTCCAATTTCTTTAACTACACAGACTGTATTATTACCCATCATAACTTGATTTCCATCTAATTCTATGAAGTCTGATAATAACTCTTTAATTGGTGTCATATGGAAAGTACAACCTGAATCCATTACCCAATCGTTTGTTGTGACTGTAGCTACTAGGCTAGCTGTATGGGCTGATGAATCAGGTAAGACAACTGTTACATTTGAAGTGTTTTGTCCTTTTCCTTTATCTCCTGAATTTTTCCTTTCAGGACAATCCTTTTTCGAGCGACTTTTTGAACCACAAACCCAACATGCTTTGAATTTGTAATTCGTCTACCTCTACTTTGAGATATGCCCTTACCTTTTGACTTGCTTCTTCTAGATCTGTTTGAACGTTTCTCTGAATGCTTGTCTGACCTTCCTCTTGACTCAAATACTAGCCAGTCTGTTGCATTCTCTTTTTTTCTGTATAGCAAACCCTTTTGTTTCAGATTTGATTTCATGCCATAAGGACTAGTTATGACATCATCCATTGTTAGAGTGTCCTTAGCATTTCCAAACTGAAGAGTGTGAACTAGAGGATCATACATCGGTGGTAAACTATTCAACAATGCAATTGCTTGATCCTCATCTTGAATGGTAACCTTAAGACTTGCTAGATCGTTGATCAGCTTCAGAAACTTTTCAACGTTTTCTTCCATTATGTAGAAAGAAAATTGCCTTTTCAAGTATACTCTATTAGCTTTTGTCTTCGTTTGGTAATTCCTCTCCAATGCCTTCTACTAATTGAAATTTGTAGGTTCATGCATTACCTTTCTAAGAACTGAATATGTAAAACACTGACCAAGCAAGCTTCTTGCTCTCTTGTCTTTTGATTCCCATTTAGGATCTTTAGCACTAGCTTTTGGCTTTCCTATCTTGATCTTTTTTTCCTGGTTCTTCATAAGTTACTGTTGTTTCCCCAACAATATGCTCTTCCTCATTATCTTCTTCCCAGACCGACAATAACCCTTGGATCTCAAATTTTCCCAACATTTGATACTTCCACAAACCAAAGTCCCCTTTTCCATCGAACCTTTCAACCTCAAACTTTCCAATTGTTGGTTCCATATTAAAGACAAAAGTCTTGATCCATTACTTGCAGAATAATAGAACAAGGATGAGTAGATACCAATAACAACTATGTAGCCAAACCAAAATAATCTAATTCGAGATGAAGAACTTGAAAGAATTAACGAGATTGCATTCTTTATGAAAAAGAATGATTAAGTTTCAACTCCTTGATCTATAATCTTAATTGAAAGAACATTAATCAATGTCTTTGACTCGTTGATTTGTGATTTTCAGTGATTGTTTTTGTTTCCCTGAGAAGCGATGAACATTTAAGCAAGAATATGTCTCTAGTCCGAGACTCCTTTATCTTCTTCCTTAAATCTGGTACATCTTCTTTGCTTCTCTATCTTTACTGTTAATTCTTGTTGCTCCAGGTTGCTTCCTTAACCATGGTCTCTGATACCACTTGTGAATGTTGCACAACACTAATTATGATATAGATTATCGATTTTGACAAGAACATAAAGATGAGAGAGGGATCGATTTGGAGAAATTGAGCAAAGTAAGAGAAATAAACACAGAGTTTTATAGAGTTCCCCAAATTGGGTACATCTCTCTTCGGATTATGAATCCAAAAATTCACTAATCTCTCTTGCTTTTATAGATTTCAGCGATTACGATAATGGAAATTATCAATCAATCGGAGAAGATGATCGTGATCTTATTTAAAGAAGATATAACAAAATTGCACTTATTATGTTATAATCATTTAACAAGTAATGGACTTTAACAACTGACTCATTAATAGATTAGTAAGGACCATAATTAAATGCTTAATTGATTGCAAATAATCCTTTGACCCATTTCTTTCAAGTCTTCATTGTAAGCTCACTCACACATAACACTAAATTCAGAAATGGCAATAATGGTAGGAAACAATCGGAAATTTCCAACAATCTATTTCCTGAAAAAACCAGTCAAAATCTTTGACCGTATCCTACCTTTTTCGATTTTTTTCCTGTCAATTATGGTCGGAAATTTCCGACCGAATATCTATGGTTGAAATTTTGGCTGGATTCCGGCATATATTCTTGGAGTGTATGTAAATAATGGAGAAATCTGAATTGATTAAATATCCGTTTCTAATATATTTTTTATTAAATTTAGGTAGTCTTATGTGATATTGTTTAAAGTTTGAGACGCATTTGAGTTGGTATGTATTGTTGATTTTAGTTGACAAATATAAACTTATTAACCCATGTGAACTGCAAGACGTTCGCAATTATAAAATCACGATTACTTATATTTCGCGAGGTTGATATGACTTAATCAACCTATATTACTTGCACGATATATAGGTTGACCTTTTGTATGATTTTAATTATATTATATTATCTTCTCTTGTTTGCTTAATCTAAATATGGTTTTAGGGGTAGATATCGTTAGTAGATAAAGACTTTAGGAAACAGACAATGTGGTCAAACAATTTTGTCTCCAATTATTTGTTATATCTTATTTTTTGTTTGGCGTCACTTTCTGTTATAAATAATTTTATATTTTTCTCGTAGCAGTTGTTTTCCATTTCAATTCTCGTGATAAGCTTATTCAAGAGTGTAGAAATATAACAATGGTGATTGTGATTTATCATATCCCCATCATGGAGGAATGTCACTAAAAGACGAGACCTCGACCCAAATAAACTTCTTTGAACATCCAATTGTATAGCTAATTTTTTGTTTGTTTGTTTAGTCAATTCAATATCCCTATAAATGGTAAAATATACATATGAGATAATGCAAGGAAACTTGTATATAGAGAGATACATAATTGACGTATTTGAATTAAATATGGATGTCACAATTATAAAATGTATGGAATATCCTCCCACAAAAAAACATCAAGATCAAAAAAAGAAATCTTTATTCAATGTAATTTTTTACCATAATGAGGATGCATGTTTTCACTTCAGACGCTCAACGTGGCTATTGACTTCGCAAATTCAAAAATCTTAGCGGTATAGTTAACTCTTTAATGAAACAGTAAACTCCATTATGTTTCGACCACATGTACTATTTTAATTTGGATAATACAGAGAAAAAAACCTTAAGATAATATATCTGAGGGTTCAGCCGTTTACGTAATCTTGAGATAGTACATGTAGTCAAAAACTGAACAGGTTACAGGGTCAATGTTTCATAAATAGAGTTAAATGTAGAGACTTTTGAGCTTGTGATATCAATAGCCACATTGAAGGTTTGTAAAAGAATCATTGTTATGTTGTTGGTTTATAATGGAAATAAAATTTTTGGTGGTTTATGATGAAAAAATTTAAAGTGTAAGCAGAGCCAGTCCGACATTCTCGAAGGCCCTACTCGAAATTAATTTTTTTTTCTTTCGGTATATACTATAACAATAGCAACCATTTTTATTCATTAGTTTTAGAAAAGAAAAAAATTTGCAAGTGAAATGATGAGATTATATAATTATCAAACACTATAACTAACACGGAATTTCTCAAAATTAAAAAAAAACAATAACATAAAGAAAAATTTTTGGCCTTATTTACTAAAAACTCAATAAACTCTCAAAATTTTGGACCCTAATTACTAAAAAAATTTGTAAACTCTAAAATTGTTGGCCTTAATTACTACAATATTCTATAAATTTAAAAAATTTTGAGTTCTAGTTACTACAAATTCCTATAACCTCTAAGAAATTTTGGGACCTAATATTTGTGGGACCTAAGCCATGGATTATGTGGCTTATGCCAAAGTCCGGCTCGGAGTGTAAGTTACTATCATCTTAAAAGTTCTTTTTTGAAGATACTCTTTAAAATAGGGTAAATTTGCTCAATATCTCCATTTTTTTTAAAAACCTACAAAATACTCCTTTGATAATTTTTAATTACAAACTACCCTTGGCCCACAAGTGAAATGATGAAATTTCCCTTGACAACATTAAATAGAAGAGAGAGAAAACAACAGAACATTAAATGTAGGAGACAACGCATTTAATGCATTGTCTCTGTGTGTGTACATGGTAAAACATATTGTACCGAATAACAAATTTCTTATATGCTAAAATTAGATGTAACAATCACTAATATATTTTGCATACACGAATAAAATATTTTGTATATGTTAAATTATTTTGTATCTGCTAATATATTATGTATCTGCTAACATATATTGTATCTGCTAACATATTATGTATCTGCTAACATATTATGTATCTGCTAACATTTTTGGTATCTGCTAACAGATAAAGAATTTTGTACTGGGTAGACGATTGTGTACAATCTACAAAACTACGTAGCATGCAATAATCGTAAAAGGGTTGTTCATTAAGTACCTGATAAAGAATTTCGTATCTGATAAATAATTTTGTACAACTTACAAAAACAAGTAGCATGCAAGAATCGTAAAAGGGTTGTTGAAACCAAAATCTGATATTTGCTAACTTGTATATATCGTATACATTACATGATTTATTATCAGGCAACTCAATTAGTGTCTGCTACGACATATGTTACAAGGGTAACTCGTATCGGGTAACATAACATGTAAATGGTAAATTACAAATTAGACAATACAAAAGAACATACCCGATAATAAATTTAATATCTCTAGTGTGAACATACCTCTCAAATCCACTATTCATCTTCTTCCTCCTTTCACATTTTTCTCTGAATTTTTTTTCCTTTGTTTCTTCTTTCTTGTTCTGAGATGAATTGAATTGCTTCACCACCTTGGGTATTTAGAGGAAGGATTTGGGAGTTAGAGAACCAAGATAATTGACAAATCTGAGCTTCAATTTTAAATCAAAAACTTGCATAAGCATCAGCAACGAAATCGTCAATACTGCTACCAAGGTTGACAATTTGTTCCCTAAAGAGAAGACCCATGACGTCAGATTCAACTCCACGAATAACTGACTCTAGTGTCTGCAACATCTCAATTGAAGCATTCACGAATCTCAATGGCGATGGGAAGTGGTGATGTAGTGAGTTTGATGGATTTGAAGTAGAGATTGTTGAGTTTCAGAAATGAAGAAGAAAATGAAGAGATTCTTGATGAATCCAGCATCTTCAACCTCCTTGCATTTATCTGAGAAGACTATAAAAAATTGAGAAGGATAGAAAGAAAAGAAACAAAGCTGAGAACGTGAAGGAAAAAGAAAAGAAAAAAGGGCAAAAAAATACCTAAAAATTAGAATAGTATCCTACAAACTATAGATTACTTACCTGATTAGCATAACTTTGGTGGGTAGTGAATGCAATTACTCTTTAAAATATACACGTGTTTCCTCTAAGAAGAAAATTTATTAAAATAATCAGAATAGGTAAGGCATAATTTCTATCAAAATCGACAATTTCAAAACCTAATTACTTAAATAATTCTGACAATCACATATCACCTAATATATAAACAGTAAAATCGTTGACAAAAATAAAAATATAAAAAACATCTATAGAGTGACTGGTTAAGGCTATCCACTTGAGCAATCAAAACAAAATCTAATCGGAATACGTTCATTTTGAGCCATAGGATTTGATTTTGCTGTCGTCGTATCTTAATATGCTAAAACACAAGATAGTTTTCAAAAAAACTTCCACTCTCTCTCTCTCTCTCTTTTTTATTTTTATTTTTTTTAATTGTCAACTGAAATTTATTAGAAAAATCCATCATGAATCGGGAGTTCTCAAAGTAACAACACAATAACAAAAACCATGGTAACAAAGGCCAGAAGCCTAGCCAAGCTCAAATCGAGCATCTACGGTCGTCCTCCAAAACTGTCTTCAACCAGGGGGTTCTCCAGCGGCGAGATACGACAACTAATGGTTTGATGACTAGAGTAAACTTTCTTTAATTAATTAACCATTAGTTGTCTTAACATAAAAAAAAAAACTCTTTCCTTTCTCTCATAACTATTTTTAGTTACAGATTTTTTTTTTAAATTTTTTTTTTAAAAAAGTTAAATGCTATTTTCCTACTATCTCCGTTTTCTTTATATCTTCTCTCTTCCACTATCTCAATCTTCTCCACTTCTCTCTTCTCTTTTCTTTTTTCTTTTTTTTTTTACTACAATGGAAAAATATTTCTTATTACGATTTCTATATCCTAAAAAAATGTTATATTTCCATCATGCCTCTTACCAATTTCAGAAATAACTCCAAACCCATGTAGAATCAAAGCTTTAATTGTTAGTCGTTTGTTTTTTCCGAAAATAGAAAAACAAGAAGAATTCACAGCAATTAATCCTCTTCTTCTGGATAATAAAATAATTAATTAGTATATAATTGTGTCTAAAATTTAAATCACAATAATTATCATAACCAAAATCTAATTATTCTAATGTTCAATTTTGTAACAAGACGTAGGATACAAGATTCTATAAGAAAATGGACTCTTCAATTCACAAGTTTGTTTTTATGTAAAAAGGAATAATTCTGCAAGGTGGAGACTTAATACTAATTCATGATAAAACAAAGTAAATTGGACAAACCTAGTAACTATATTTTTGACCAACAACTATAGTGACAAATTTTCAACACGATTTAAAGAACTAACGTATCAACGCCTTTCACTCATCTTATAAATAAGCCTCTTTGAAATTCTAAACTCATTAGATAAAAGCAACAGCCAAAAAAAACACCAACAAAGAAAAATGACGGTCATGTTCTGTTTCTTCTTAGTTTCACTTATTCTTCTCGTATCATCTATCTTTCTTAAGCAGATCAAAACTCCAAAATTCAATCATCCTCCGAGTCCTTCAAGTCTTCCAATCATTGGAAACTTACACCATCTCGTGGGATTGCCTCACAGATGTTTTCATAACCTCTCCATCAAATACGGACCCGTGGTACTTTTACGCTTCGGGTTTGTTCCAGTTGTTGTGATCTCATCGAGTGAAGCAGCTGAAGCAGTTGTCAAAACACACGACTTGGAATGTTGCAGCCGACCAAAGACAGTGGGGACCGGGAAGCTCTCTTACGGTTTCAAAGACATCACTTTTTCACCGTACGGTGAGTACTGGCGAGATGTGAGAAAACTCGCGGTTATTGAGCTTTTTAGCTCTAAAAAGGTTCAATCGTTTAGATATATAAGAGAGGAAGAGACCGACTTCGTGGTGAAGAAAGTTTCAGAATCGGCTTTGAAGCAATCTCCTGTGGATCTAAGCAAAACCTTTTTCTCCCTAACTGCAAGCATCATTTGTAGAGTTGCTTTAGGACAGAATTTTAACGAAAGCGGCTTCGTTATTGATCAAGATAGGATTGAAGAATTTGTTACAGAATCAGCAGAAGCTCTAGGGACTTTCACTTTCTCTGACTTTTTTCCTGGTGGACTCGGAAAATTCCTAGATTGGTTGTTTCAACGACACAAGAAGATCAACAAAGTCTTTGAAGAACTTGACGCTTTTTATCAGTATGTGATTGATGATCACTTGAAACCAGAAGGGAGGAAGAATCATGATATTGTCACAATGATGTTGGATCTGATTGATAAACAGGGAAGTTCAGATTCTTTCAAACTCAATATAGATAACATCAAGGCAATAGTAATGGTAAAAGACATTTCTTTGGTTTTATTCATATTTCATGTTAAACCTATTGATTAGCTTAACAATTTTTTTGCATGTTATGTGATCTTCAGGATGTATTTTTGGCGGGGATAGATACAAGCTCTGTAACAATGATTTGGGCGATGACAGAACTCATTAGAAACCCTAGAGTGATGAAGAAAGTTCAAGAAAATATTCGAACCACACTCGGTGTCAAAAGGGAAAGAATCACTGAAGAAGATCTAACCAAAGTTGAATACTTGAATCTCGTAATCAAGGAAACATTCAGATTACATCCAGCACTTCCATTTTTGGTCCCAAGGGAAACAATGTCTCATATCAAGATTCAAGGCTACGATATTCCCCCGAAAACACAGATCCACCTTAACGCATGGACGATTGGACGTGACCCAAATCGTTGGACCGACCCTGAAGATTTCATCCCTGAACGGTTTGCTGATAACTCAGTAGATTTTAGAGGACAACATTTTGAGCTATTACCGTTTGGATCTGGTCGAAGGATGTGTCCCGGAATAGCAATGGCAATTGCTACCGTGGAGCTAGGACTGCTAAATTTGCTTTACTTTTTCGATTGGAAATTGCCTGATGGGATGAAAGGTGAAGACATTGATATGGAAGAAGCTGGTAATATTTCTGTTGTCAAAAAACTACCTCTTCAACTTGTTCCCGTTCAACGTTATCGATGAGCAGTAATAGAACATGGAAAAAGTAGTAACAAACAAAAATTTGCTTTATATATTGTTGCGTTTGACTTTTAAATGAAAAAAGTAATTAAAGCTTTGTTGTGCTTGAAAATAATTCAGCCATGGATAATAGTCAATTTTGTCAACTAATGTTTGAACAATATATCAAGAAATCATTAATTATGTTAAGACAACTAATGGTTTGATGACTAGAGTAAACTTTCTTTTAATATTTTTTTAGCAATTAGATAGAAAAATTATAATTTATACTCTAACTTTTAAACCCCATCAAAAAAAATGTTTTTGTCAAATGTCATTTTTAATGATTTTTTTATACGAATTTGATTCCAGAAAATTACGTTTAATCATAAATATTAGATTCTATCATGTGGTACTGCATAACTTTTTAAAATCAATTTTGAATAAGAAACTGTTCATCAATAAACTGTAATTCTTAAATTCATATGCCTACAAATTATATATTGCAACACAGTACTTTAAGGTAGTGGAAATTCACATATATGTAAATTTATTAAATATATTATTTGCTAGCAAGTTTCATTAATGGTAGATATCACACCAATTAGATTCTATATTATCTAAAACCATGTACAATGGTTATGGATTCAACTCCTTATCTATTATATTACTCTATATTATTATCTCTCACTAACCAAATTCTCATGATGTGGTATTATATCCCAAGCACTTTAATTTTAAAACATGTGAAATAAAAAGATGAATTAATCAACATCATGGCTAAACTGATTCAACTACTTAATCTTAAATTAAACATCCTCGTGGTAAGTAGCCTAGTGACTACAAGATGAATAGTTGAATCCAATAACTGGCCTTCACGTCTCAAATGGAATACTTACACGCACAGTATCCTAGTCGCGTGAGCTTTTCTATTATTATCTTTTTGTCGTACATTGGATTTTTCCTTAACCTAATCGACAAAAGTTAAATAATAAAAGAAGACTCACTACCTGTCCTTTAGAAATCATCTGATGGGAACACACTAATTTGTTTTTCTATTCAAATAAAAGGACTATAATCGTAGTAATCTATGATTTGTCCTTAATTTACAATAAATCACGATTTGTGGGGATTGTGACAGAGAGACATAAGACATTTTTGGATTACTAATCGTCTTTATATTCGCCTTCTGCAAAACGTATTTCTTCAATCGAAAATACCAAATCAAAGAGAGAAAGAGAACAATAATGTCAATCTTCATTAATTTCCTCTTTCTCTTATCCATTTTCACAGTTCCCTTATTTATCATCTCAAAAAAGCTCCAAGCCTCGAAATGGAAACTGCCTCCAAGCCCATCAAGTTTCCCAATCATAGGACACTTACACCAATTGAGCGGCTTATTACATAGATCCATCCACAAGCTTTGCATCAAATACGGACCAGTGATGCTTCTTCGACTTGGATCTCGTCCAATGATTATGGTCTCCTCAAGTGAAGCAGCTGAAGAAGTGCTCAAAACCAATGACTTAGAATGCTCCAGTCGAGTAAATATGGCAGGGATGGAAAAACTCTCGTATGGTTATAAAGACATCGCTTTCTCACCATATGGTGCGTATTGGAGAGAGATGAAGAAAATTGTCGTCATCGAACTTTTTAGCATCAAAAAGGTACAATACTTTAGATATATAAGAGAGGAAGAGGTTGGACTAATGGTGAAAAAAATCTCTGAATCATCAGCTTTAAAACAGTCTCCTGTGGATTTAAGCAAAACTTTTTTTTCCCTCACTGCAAGCATTATCTGTAGAGTAGCTTTAGGACAGAACTTCCATGAGTGTGAGTTCATTGATCAGGAAAGGATCGAAGAACTAGTCACCGAAACAGCGGATGCTTTAGGAGATTTCACATATTCTGATATATTCCCTGGTGGATTTGGAAGATTTATAGATTGGTTGTTTGGTAAACGGAAGAAGTTAAACAAAGTCTTCAAGGAGCTTGATGCTTTTTATCAGCATGTGATTGATGATCACTTGAAGGTCTCATCAGGAAGTACAACTTCGGATCCTCCAATGGATATTGTCTACCTAATGCTGGATATTCTCAAAAAGCAAGACAAGGAAGATTATTTCAAACTCAATATGGATAATGTCAAAGCCATTGTTATGGTAAAACTCTATAATTCATATACGTTTCTAATGATTCTTATATGTTATATTATGTATTTGTGGATTGTCCAGGATGTGTTTATTGCCGGAATAGATACGAGCGCCATAACAATGATATGGGCGATGACAGAACTTGCTAGAAACCCGAGGATAATGAAGAAAATACAAGAAGAGATCCGAACCACACTTGGGACAGAAAAGAAGAGTATTACGGAAGAAGACCTCAACAAAGTTGAGTATTTACAACACATAATCAGAGAAACATTCAGACTGCATCCACCAATACCATTTGTGCCTAGACAAACTATGTCTCACGTCAAGATCCAAGGCTACGACATCCCACCGCATTCATTTGTTCAGATTAACGTATGGACTATCGGACGTGATCCAAAATATTGGACGGACCCTGAAGATTTCATCCCTGAACGGTTTACTAATAGTTCTGTAGATTTTAGAGGACAAGACTTTAGTCTATTACCTTTTGGCTCTGGTCGAAGGATGTGTCCAGCGGTTCCAATGGCGAGTGCTGCTATAGAATTGGCATTGTTGAACATGCTTTACTTTTTCGATTGGAGATTGCCTGATGGGATGGATATTACAGACATCGATATGGAAGATTCTGGTACTCTCTCTGTTGTCAAGAAACTTCCTCTCATGCTTGTACCTGTTAGACACTATTAAGCTTCTTGTCATTATAAGTTTGAGTGAAACAATAAAGTTGTGTTAATGCATTCTGATAATAAAATAATGTGCTATATTGTTTTTGAAATCATACATTTCTAGCTCTAAATATCCAACTGTCATGGCTTTACAAAAGCTGGAGAATGACTAAGATATTAAACTTGATATAAGATATCAAATCTCAAATCAGTTACTACACAAAATAAAATATAATATGCTTCAAATTAATACTATTAATTTGAGAAAAATATCATTTTAACATTGGAAGTTGCGAAAATAATTGATTAAACATTCAACTTTGGTTGTGGTTGATTAAACCTTTAATTTTTGGGTGAACTGCAAATCTAGTTTAAAAATAAGGGGAAATGACAAAAAAGATGGAAATTGCAAATCTAATCTTTCGAGGTGAAATAAGATAATTCTACCATTGATTTCGTGACAAACCAAAAAAAATATTATGAAACTGCCATTAACGAGTAATTCCACGTCAGCGCGCGGACATTTTTGTAGGTTATGTAGACAAACTGGCAACGTTTTGTAGGTTTCGATTGCAGTTATGTAGGTTTGAAAGTCAAACTTTGTAGGTTTTCAATTGCTGTTATGTAGGTTTGAAGGTCAAGCTTTGTAGGTTTTCGATTGTTGTAATGTAGGTTTGAAGTCAAGCTTTATAGGTTTTCGATTGCTGTTATGTAGGTTTGAAGTCAAGCTTTGTAGGTTTTCCGAGATACCAAGCTTTGTAGATTTTCGATTGCTGTTATGTAGGTTTGAAGGTCAAGCTTTGTAGGTTTGAAGGTCAAGCTTTGTAGGTTTTCGATTGCTGTTATGTAAGTTTGAAGGTCAAGTTTTGTAGTTTTGAAGGTCAAGCTTTGTAGGTTTTCAATTGCTGTTATGTAGGTTTGAAGGTCAAGCTTTGTAGGTTTTCGATTGTTGTTATGTAGGTTTGCAGTCAAGCTTTATAGGTTTTCAGAGATACCCTAGGTATTATGTGACAAAATGACAGTTTTACCCCCGTCATTAACCATCCACCTAATAACTGCATTTAACGCCATCATCGCCGTCAACAACCTTGAGCTCATATATTTCATCATCTTCTTTCATTTTCTAACGACCAAAACCTATAAGCTCTTGTATTTTGAGATAACTGAAGTGGAAGTGATATGTGGAAGATGGATGCATGAGGGAAATCAGTGGTTCTTTTACAGTGATCCAGAGTTTGGGAGCAAAATCGTTAGAGTTCGTGATGATCACAATATATGGGCGTTATGTTCACAGGTATGCATGAAATTTGAGATGAGTGAACGGTTATATGAGGTCAGTCTTAGTTATAGGAGGTCGAGTGAAGAAATGAGGCTGCTTCCTCAAGATACTCCACCGGTTTTCTTATTTGATACTCAATTAATAAGAGTCTTTGTGGAGGAGTGTAGGAGGTTTAGATTGCATTTCTGTGCTGAGTTTTATGAGAAATCGGATCCAGAATCAGAAGAAGAGGATGAAACAGTGGTTGGTGACGAAAATGGTAATGAGTCTGCAGGTGAAAATGGTCATGAGTCTAGTAGGTTTTCAGAACAATCTTGTAGGGTTTCAGGGGTTTCAGAAAATGAACAAGTGGATGGAGAAAATCAAGAAGCGGATGGAGACAACGAAAAGGATGAAGATGGAAGGTTTGACTACTGCGATGATCCTGATGGTGCGAGTTCTGGTGATGAAGAGTACACTCGTATTCGGGAGAGCCAAAACAATTCCTCTAAGCAAAAGGAGGTGTTATCTCATGATGAGTTTGTAGGCTTAGAATTGAGTGTTGTAGACTTGGCCATTGGGCAATGTTATCCAACTAAAGAGGAGTTGGAGACAAGGTTGAAGATTCTTGCTGTAACCCGTCATTTTGATTTTGATATTATAGCATCAACACGATTCTTGTTGCGGGAAAAGTGTTGGGTGCATGGATGCCAATGCAAAGTTCATGAAGACATTAAAGATTATGTGGAATGACACACTTGCTCTGTGACAGAGCGGTCACGTCATGGGAGACAAGCTTGTCCATATATTCTTCCTCGCCTTTATGTTGATTTCGTTGGTGGTGTTGGTCCGTCTATTCTGCCTAGTCATGTCGCAAAGAATCTAAATAAACGCTACGAAGTTAAGGTAAGTGTAGTTTCCTTTGTAGGTTTACTGTTTGTGTCTAAGTAGGTTTTGTTTTATGTAGGTTTAATAGTACCATTGATGTAGGTTTACTGGTATCGTTGATGTAGGTTTAACGTTTACTGGTATCGTTGATGTAGGTTTACTGGTATCGTTGTTGTAGGTTTACTGGTATCGTTGATGTAGGTTTATTGGTATCATTGATGTAGGTTTATTGGTATCGTTGATGTAGGTTTACTGGTATCGTTGATGTAGGTTTACTAGTATCGTTGATGTAGGTTTACTGGTATCATTGATGTAGGTTTACTGGTATCATTGATGTAGGTTTACTGGTATCATTGATGTAGGTTTTCTGGTATCATTGATGTAGGTTTAACGGTATCATTGATGTATGTTTACGTGTATCATTGACGTAAGTTTATGTTTACTAGTATCGTTGATGTAGGTTTACTAGTATCATTCTAGTAGGTTTGTTTTCACCTCTGTAGGTTTTGTGTTTATTATGTATGTTTTATTCCCTATTACGTAACTACTTATTCGTTGTTGTAGTTAAAATATTGGAAGGCTCACCGCGTATTAAAGGAAGCACGCCTGCTGATAAGAGGGTCCTCAGAGAACAGTTTTGAACAACTCCCGTCCTACTTATTCTCTATAAGAAGAGCAAATCCCGACACACTTATAAAGCTCAAGGTCAATCAAAGCAACACATTCAAGTTTCTCTTCATTGTGTTTGATGCGAGCATCCAAGGAGTTCCTTTTATGCGGAAGGTGGTGGTTGTAGATGGTATGTTCCTGCAAGGAAAGTATAAAGGTACTCTACTCACTGCCACAATGCAAGACGGAAATTTCAACATATTTCTAATAGTGTTCGGGGTTGTTGACACCAAGAATGATGAATCTTGGGAATAGTTTTTTTGGCAACTAAATCGTGTTATCCTTGACGACGATGAGCTGGCAATCATTTCAGATAGGCATAGGTCAATAGGCAATGCGATAAAGAAAGTATACCCACTAGCTGGTAGGGGTATATGCACCTACCAGTTAGTGGAAAAATTTTCTGATGAAGTTCAGGGGGTGAGTTTTTCAAGCTATTTAAGAGAGCTGCAACGGCGTATAGGTTGTAAGATTTCAATGACCTACTTGCACAGATCCAAGACATCAATCCTCGTCTTCATGCTTACTTACTGAGGGCTGATGTTTGTTTGTGGAGTCGTGTACATTTCCCTGGTAATAGGTACAACATCACCACAACAAACATAGCTGAATCAATAAATCATGCCTTGAGTGAAGCTAAGACCTTTTCAATTGTGCAACTAATTGACGCAATAAGGTCCATTTTAACACGGTGGTTCCCTGATAGGTGGAAAAAGGCAGGTTTGATGACAACTGCTCTCACTACTGGCGTTGGGTGTTAAAGGTATGTTAATTGTTTGATGTAGGTTTACTTTTGTCAGCTATGTAAGTTTAAGTAATAGTGATGTTGGTTTACTATTCTTAGGTATATAGTTTTATGATGTAGTAATGTAGGTTTATTATTCTTAGGTATGTAGGTTTACGTTGTCGCTACGTAGGTTAACTAGTCTGATCAATGTAGGTTTGCTAGTCTCATTTATGTAGGTTTACATAGTTGCTTTGTAGGTTTACGTAGTTCTTATGTAGGTTTACTAGTGTACTAGTCTGATCAATGTAGGTTTACTACCCTCTTCGATGTAGGTTTACGTAGCTGATTTTTTTGATTGAGCTGAGATGTTTTCTTCTTTTTTGTAGGGAAGAGTTGAGGAAGCAAAACAATACAAAGTACAACCAATAGATGAACATCAAACACAAGTCACAAATAACACGTCATCTAATGTTGTAAACTTGACGGAGAGAACATGTTCATGTAAGAGGTATAACTTATACAAATTTCCGTGTGTCCATGCCCTAGCTGCTGCTGAAAGTGCAAGTCTTCAAATTGTCTCCATCACTCATCCCTTTTACGATACATTGTATTTGTACGATGCGTACGCTAAATGTGTTAAACCTCGAGATGCTTCTACTCCTGTCCCTGATGAAGTGGCTAGTAAGGTTTGTAATCCGCCGGCAATTCAAAAACAAGCAGGCAGACCAAAAAAGTCAAGAATGAAGAGCGTCCTAGAGGTTGTAGCTGAGTCTAAACGACCAAGGAAGACGTACACTTGTAAAAAGTGTTCTCAATGGGGCTATAATACTCAGACTTGCCCAGCGCAGTCTTCATAATTGTGGACCTACAATGTCTGTAAACTTGCATTCTGTCTGTATTGTTAAACCTATATCTCATGTACATCTCTTGTTCATAAACCTACATCTCATGTTCATAAACCTACATCTCATGTACGTTCGTAAATTTGAATTCTCTGTTTCTAAACCTACATCATGTGGGTGGCTAAACCTACATAAAATGTTGGTAAACCTACATTTCGTGTTCGTAAACTTGAATTCTCTGTTTCTAAACCTACATCATGCGGGTGCCTAAACCTACATACTGTGTTGGTAAACCTACATTTCGTGTTCGTAAACTTGAATTCTCTGTTGTTAAACATACATTGTTAAACTAACTAAGTAATTTCATAAACCTACGAAGGTACGATTGTTGTTTACAAAAGATTACAAGGTCCATATACGTTAACCCTACAAAGGCGTTCAAAGTGAAACAGACATTGTTGCCCTTTGTAGGATTATCGTAAACCTACATAACTAAAATTAAAACCTACATTAGGATATTTGTAAACCTACAATATGATATTAGCAAAACCTACATAACTAAAATAAAACCTACATATCGTATCAACGTATTTGATGGTAAACCTACATAAATACGTAAGACCCGAGTTTGCTAATCTCATGGTTGACTATCAGTGATGAACGACGTCTTTTCAACTCGTGGGTTTGGGTCGCTCATGATTACTTCATAGTTCGCGGGAAGCTCATCCATAGTCTCAGCCGCATACTTCATCTGAAGGTGTGGAATCATGTCGTCGCATAAGCCATCAAAAGTCCCTCCTAGGGCCAAACATTCAACAAACTTCAAAGTAAATATCCCATAAACCCCACCCTCCTTTTGTTATGGAATTCCTTTGACCCTAGTCGTCTTGAAAGCGGTTCCCGTGACCTTTCCTTTGTCAGCCGGAGGCAACATTTGCTTGATCAATTGTGGGATCATTCGAGAAAAGGGTTTGCAGCGGCCTAGAATGACACTGTCAGTCATCGCCAACATGTAGGAGTCATAGATCCTGACCCTACTCTTCACTAAGTCCACTTCTAAGGCCATCCAATGAGCATTTCCAACGTTGTGTACTATGTACACCCAATCAAAATCTACAATCCATTTCCTCCCAGTACTGTACATACCATCGTCTCTGTGGTACAAGTTAGAAAAGGCATCACTTAATCTATAGTTCTTTTCCCTTGCAAGCGAGGAAGTCCCTCTCATACTCTGAAGCCCACATTATGGAGAACTCCAGATCAACAAAAGCAATGTGCCTACTTCTGAATGGCGTCACCGTCTGGACATGTCTTCTCCGAAACATGAGAGTAACACCGGCCATATGCTGGAAGAAAAATTTTACAATCATTAGTTTACATCAAGATGCACAAAACCTACACAGGTGGAAACTAAACCTACATGTCGAGGACGTAAACCTACACCACTGAAACTAAACCTACATTGAAATACAAAACCTACAAGTGGTGAACGAAAACCTACACAACTTATAGTGAACCTACAGATCTATACAAAACCTACACAACATACACTAAACCTACACTGCTGTACAAATAAGTACTCGACCTAAACCTACATACACTGGACCTACAATGTGTATTGGACGTAAAACCTACGGAACTTACACTACACAATCTACAGACGTACCTATGTAGTCAACCAGCCGTATCTTTTGTCTTCGGGCGGCCATTCTGGCTTGCATGTTATCAGACGGTAGTAGAAGTCAGTGTTTTTACGAGTTCGGCCACCATACTTGAGAATGAGTACAAGTTATACAACCAAGTAAGTCTTTGACGTCAGTGTTTGCACATTACATTGTGTGAACTTACTCTTTAGTGTTGACGTAGTGCAGTAGGTTGGATAACACTCCCGTCTCACAGTCACCAAAAGGTTCGTATAAAACTATTGAGTGATGTACACCTTGAACAATACGCTTGATAAGTGAATCGCCTTTGAAAGGCGTAACCTGTAAATATGAAACCTACATTAGTTTATGAAAACCTACATCACCAACCACAAGACCTACATCAAAAACTATGTAACCTATATCACATCAGAAAAACTACATCACACCAGAAAAACCTACAACACTTACAAATAACCTACATACTTCCAAAGAACCTACAACACTTACAAATAACCTACATACTTCCAAAGAACCTACAAAACTTACAAATAACCTAAATAACTTACAAATAACCTACAACACAGAATCAATAAACCTACACCATATAATTCACTTCTTAGCTTCCGGGTAATGTCCCTTTAAAAAAAGAGAAACACGTACCCGCGATTTGTCCTTTGCTTTGCCCACCTCCTCCTCCATTCCTAAGCCTTCCGTAGTTTTCTTTGCTCCTCCATCCCCATCCCTTTTGTTTGCTCCATCACCCTCCGTTTCACGTGCTTCTACACGAGCACTACTACCACTTCCCATCACCTTCTGTTTCCTATCACCAATTAAAGCAATGGGACTCTCAAATCCAATCATTTTGGTTTCCATCTCTGAGAACCTACTCCTCAAATAGACCAACTCGGTTTTCAAGCTGTCGAATTTCTCGTTGTTCTTCTTCTCGGCCTCGTCGAACTTGGGCACTAATCCTTCCAAAAACTTTTTAATAGCATACTGCTCCATCTGCATCGAAGCCTGAGCATTTTCTCTAACTTTATCCTTAATGACGGATTTCAAAGACACGGCCATCTCATCGTCCGAGCGATCGACTTCTTCTTTCTTCTTTTCATTGTTTTTTGGAGGCTTTGTCTTCTTAGCCTACTCCTGCACCTCCAGAATTTCCACACTCTACACAAATAGATCATACTTAATTACAAACCTACAAGCGATGCACCAAAAACCTACAAATCACAAACCTACGTCACGTGACAGAAACCTACATAACGTGACAAAAACCTATGTAACTTCACCTAAACCTACATAACAATAAACCTACATAACAATAAACCTACATAACTTGCATAAAAGAAACCTACATAACATGACAGAACCCTGCATAACTTCACCTAACCTACTTAACATCAAATAAATATACGCAACTTCAAATAAACTTACATACATAACTTCAAATAAACCTACATAACTTCAAAGAAACCTACATAATACAAAAACTAAACCTACAAAATAGTGAAACCTCTTACCTTCCTTGCTTTTTTATTGGCTGGAGGTGCCACCTTGTCAGACCTCCTCTTCTTTGAGTAATCAAAAACGCTATCATCAAAAGCGTTCTCTAGTAAATCCATGATCAAATTATGGACCTTCGTGTCCTAACTCGTCTCTCCCTGCCATAAAGGATATATTTCATCTACCGGCTTCTGGACCATGTACTTACCAACACGAACCTGAAAAAAGTGTTCTAAACATAAGTTTTTATGAAACCTACAACATAGTCCACAAACCTACATAATAAGTTTCAAACCTACATTATATAAACCTACATACCTTTCCACCTGTGTTCAGAATCTCATCCTCTAAGATTTCAACCAAACATCCTCTTCCCCTGGATGCCTTCCAACTGATAAGCAGAATGTTCTCACCTTCAATCCGAGTACCATAATTCTCAGCATAGCATTCGATGTACTCCAATGCCCATATCATCAGCACATGGACACAGCCACGTAATACGTAAGTCAACACACCATATGATGCTCCTTTGATGGATTGGATTAAGGATTGGAAGGCATCCCGACCCCACGGATACCTTTTGAAAGTCTCCACATCCAACACCCTCTTAGCAGCGTTAAGTGGGATCCTGTTCCCTTGGTGCATACCCAAAACACCAACATGCAAAAGGAAAAGGAGGCCTAGCATTCTCCTTCTCTCGAGAGTCCAGTCTCTGAAAAATAAGGGAACACCAATTTCAGGACTTTCAGTAAAACCTACATGACAGCTCACATAAACCTATATAACTAAATTACAAACCTACATAATTATATATGAAACCTACATCACTGATATGCGTAAAACCTACAGAATTTAATCAACAAACCTACATTATTATATATAAAATCTACATCACTGATATACGTAAATCTACAAACTTATATTAATAAACCTATAAACATATAAAACCTACATAAGTAAATACAAAACCTATATTTCCATATCCCTCAAACCTACATACATGCATCTCTGGAACACCTTTCGCAGTTCAAATAAGTTCGGACCTACATTATGTCTCGTCCCAAGCTGTGTCCAAAACTCCTCATGGAATGCCTCCACATCTACTCCTTAAACGATTAGCCCACAGGGCATACCAGATATCTTTTCAAATTCATAAAGAGAGAACCTGATTGGCTGGCTACCAACCACTACCCACATCTCATTGCTTCGTTCTACACGAAGCTGATTCATAAGCAACTAATGGACTGGCTTTGCTGCCCATGTATACTTCATCTCACTCAATTTCAGCACAACACCAACAACAGAATTGTCCCTTATGTCTGTGTACGCATCATCACCAATAGCTAGATGCATTTTTTTAAACAACAGGAGTTTACAACTATAATTGAAGCTCTTTGTCTTCAAACCAGTCATCCCAACTTTGAATTGTCTATCATGATACTCTTTTTGCGCCATATCGATGCTGAAAGAAATCTAACCCATCATCAATAAGTCATGAAAATTGGTTTTCAAAACCTACCTAATATACTTCAAACCTACATAACTCAAACTATAAACCTACATAACTCAAACTTCAAAGCTACATAACTATCACTTCAAACCTACATAACTCAAACTTCAAACATACATAACTCAAACTTCAAACCTATATAACTATCACTTCAAACCTATATAACTAACAATTTAAACCTACATAACTATCACTTCAAACCTACATAACTCAAACTCAAACGTACATAACTCAAACTTCAAACCTACATAACTATCTCTTCAAACCTACATCACGCTAACTTATAACCTACATAACGCTCACTTCTAACCTACAAAACAAACTCTTATCCTCGTTTAATACCTACACAACAGACTCGAATCCTCGTCAAAACCTAAAAACCCGTTCCCTCCAAACCCTAATAAACCTACCCATTGTCTTTTAAACCTATACAACACAAACAAACTATCTACAAATGCTACAATCAAATCATTGTCAGAGCTTTAACTGCATGCGAAAACCCAGAAATCCAATATGCAATCCGAAATTCGCAAGTAAACCCTAAATTTCTACGAAATTCTTGGAAAGTTGAAAACCCAACAAAATTGAACTACTATTACTAATTACAACAATTTAAACCCTAATTTCAACAAAACCCAACCACTGTAACTTGAAAACGAAGAAGAAGATGAAGAAGAACGAAGAATTACCTTGACAAAATTGAGAAGAAGCACGGTGAAGACGAAATTGAAGAAGATGATGCAGAAGAAGATGAAGAACGGAAGTTATGGAGGTTACGGATTTGAGAGAGATTTTCCAAAGAGAATGAAGAAGAAGAGGAAAAGTCGCGAAGTAGTGTGTTACGGTTTTGTGTTTTAATTTGTATTTTTTTTTTTACAATTTAAAACAAAATTAAATCAAAATGGCATTATTGTAATTATTTCAAAACCATGAAAATTTTTTGTAACTTCCACACCTCCTCTACTGTTCACAGATGCAAAATGATTAAATTTGTAATTTCCATATCTTGTTGAACTATTCTAGTAATTATTTCTTAATTTTTTGTTGACTTTTAAAAAAACACTCAACTTTGCGTTGACTCGACCAATTAAACCTTTCGCGAACGTCAAATCAAAATTAACTCCAAAATCGAAAGCCAAAATGGTTTTTGAAAGTTCGATTATCTTCTTATCTTTGTTTTGAAGAACCCTTAAGCTTGATTTGCTTTTTTCTTTCAAAAATAAGCTCAAATTCTTCGGTTTAAAATATTAATTTTAATACTTTAAACTGACGAATTTGAACTCATTCTTGAAAGAAAATAACAAATAAAGTTTAAGGGTTCTTCAAAACGAAGATAAGAAGATAATCGAACTTTCAAAAACCGTTTTAGCTTTTGATTTTGGAGTCAATTTTGATTTGAATTTCGCGAAAGGTTAATTGGCCGAATCAATGCAAAGTTGAAAGTTTTTTCAAAAGTCAACAAAAAATTAAAGGTTTAATCAACCACATCCAAAATTCAATGTTTAATCAACGATTTTCACAACTTTCAATATTAAAATGACATTTTACCCCTATTAATTTTAAAATTAATGCAATATAACTTTCCCTCACTAATATCAAATGATTTTTATTATGATAACTAATAGTGAAAATTGTTCTATAAGTTTTTTGAAATAAGTTTTCGCGTATGTCATTTTCTTATTTTTTGTTGATTTATCTTTTTTTTCATTTTGGAGAATGACGATTTTGCGTTCCTTGTTCTCCAATGGTTTTTTAAGACTGTCTCCTCTCTTTAGTTTATGATATTTTCCTTTGTGTCGTGTCATCCTCTTATAAGTAAAATAAATTATGACCAAATGCTCAATGTAATGGAAAACATGATATGCACTTTGACTTTATCATCATTTGTTCTCTGCATCCATGTTATAAGTATATAATCTTATGATTAATTGTCTTACAACAAATTGCAGGCGAGTAATTAATGATTCAGCCAAACTTGAGGTGTGAATTCATGTGTTGTCTACTCTATCTCTTTCAATGGGATAATCAAATAATTAAAATTTTATCTTGATTATTTGAGTTAGAAATCTCGAAAATATTATATTTCGAGAGAATAGTATATTAACATGTGATTATCTTTTCAGCGTATCCACCAACACCATGAAATAGTGTAATAGTGTAATGATTCACATGGTGATTTGGTGATTCAATATTTGGTTGGCGATAGTCTCGTAATCAAATTTCCTAGAAAACATACAACACATGTCATTTTATGTCTCAAACATAACTCATGGGGATTTCAATGAATGACAATGTGAGCTCTCTATTATTTTTCATAGCATTGTGGTGTCTGAATGTCCAAAATGATACTCAAGATTTCACTCAATCACAAGGTTAGATTCAATTGTATTTTCATAAAGATGATGCAAACCAGAATGAAGCTCTGAAATCTTTTTCAGTATAAGTATTTTTCAAGACTTATCAAAATTTATATACATACTAGTAAGTAATCCGCCATTTGGGTGGACTTTGTGTAGTTGTTATATAGATGTAATGAAAAAAAAATGCAGTATGATGTTTTTTTTGGATGAGTAGTCATATCAAAATGTTTATTTTTAGCAATCTAAAAAAGCAGGATTTTCATCAGATTTTAAGATCACCAAATGTCTGAATATATTGTTGTTTTTGAAACTAATACTAATATGTATTGATAATAAATTAAAAGCACAAAATCAATGTTTATATATACTGTCGTTAATTTTAGTTTAAATTATTTTAAAACAACAAAATTATAAGACGATTCTAACACATGTACAAATTGCGTAAGCTCTTTTCTTTTGTGATTTTTTTTTCATTGTCACTCGTAACTCTTCTTTATCTTTTTCTATTTTTTTCCAAATTTTAAGTCAAAGTCAAAACAGAACTACTTACTGCTAAACATGAAAAAACCTCTCTAGCTAAAGACATCAACTAAAACCTATAAATTCTTATCATTTCCATTCATTATAAATCCAACCACAAAAATTTTATTTCTTCATTCATTTTGAGAAATTGAAAAAATATGTGATTTTCGCATCTTATATATTAAAGCGGGAGATACTTTCATTTAGACTGTGTTTTAAACTTTATGATAAAATTTAACATAAGGTTAGTAACAACACTTAAAAATAGGTTAAGATAGATTTTGTTACAGATATTTATACAAAAATTCAAAATTAATGAAATTTAATGAAAAAATTTAAGAAGTAAAAATTTAATAAAAAATATATCGGTTATTGATTCGGTTTTCGGTACGGATTGGATTCAATGTTCCATATACATATATTTAGGAAACATTTTGGTATTTTATCGGATTTGGTTCATCTAATTTAGTTCGGTATAGACCGAGCTCTAGATCGGATATTTTATATAAAATTTCAAAATAAAAAAAGTTTAAAAAGTTACAATTTAATATAAAAAATATATCGGTTATTGATTCGGTTTTGGTACGGGTTGGATTCAATGTTCCATATACATATATTTAGGAAACATTTTGGTATTTTGTCCGATTCGGATCTAATTTAGTTCGGTATAAACCGAGCTCTGGATCAGATATTTTATATAAAATTTCAAAATTAAAAAGTTAATTGAAAAACTCTAAAAAGCCAAAAAATTGATCCTTGATTTGATTTCGGTTATGCTTCGGATTTTATGTTTTGGATACATAGATTTATGACCCATTTAGGTATATTGTCAGTTCGGTTTCTCTAATTTAGATCGATTTCGGTTCGGAAAAAACAACAATTCGAAAACAATATTTTAAAATATCAACACATATTTTAATATATCAACACGGGTCTATCAAACTAAATAAACACGGTTTAGAAAACCAATCAAAACAATCGAATCCCACATTATAACACGAGTATAATCCTAGTTAGTGATTAAACTTACGTAATTATATAGACATTGAAAAAAATGTATGTGTTTACTCTTTTCCTATTGGAGTTCTCTTAATGATAATCTTTGTTAGACAAAAAAATAGAGAATATATATGCTACATTTTCATAGTATTAAATTTTAGATGGTGGAAAAGTGGGATATTACCGAATACTACTGAAATGATTGAAATATTAGTTTAGTTTCTCATACTTTTTCATCAATTAGTGTTAATAATATCTAATTTATAAAGATTAAAACGTATTTGATATTTCTTTTCAAATTTAGAAATTTGAATAATTTCAAAATTATCTTCTTATTTCACAAAATTATTCATTTTTTTGTCAACATTGGATCGATAAGGCCTGATCCATAGCCTAAATTCCATTTAAGCTACTATAATGCAGAGGGTAGAAATCGAACCCTGGTACCACGTCATTAGCTGAATTATTCTTAGTTTTAACATTTTTTTAGTTGTAAAAGTTATTTTAGTTATTTTAAAGTACTTTTAAATATGATTTTAATGGTTAAACTTTCTTGTTATTTATTATTTATATAACTAAACTATTAGAGATTAAAAAAATTTTATATAATAAATAAGAATTAAAGATAAATTGATGATGTAGCATCATGTAAAGAGAAAAACATTTTAGTTTATATATATATATATATATATATTTATTTATTTTCATTTTCCGTTGAGGACTGAATATCATATTTTTAACGATATATATATATATATATATATATATATATATAATATCTTTGACACTCAACAAATTCATGTTGGAATTCAGAAAGTACAAGGCATAATTAACGAAAATTTTTGTTCCATTAACATAAAAGTTATTCTTTCCATAACATTCAATCTATAGGACGTTATATTGTATTGATAATATTTTTTTGCAAATTTAAATGTTTATTTTTGGTTTGATATCATTCTTTTTGTTCCAAAATTCATTTATGTAAGCATAAGTAAAATATAAAAAGTTAAATTAATAAAAGGAACATAGAATATTTTACATTGGTTTACTATAAAAGATAGTAACTGAAACTTATAAAATTATTAGCGAACTGGAGAATATAATTTTCATCATCTACATTAATGATCTTGTCAAAATTTCTGACAAAATCATAGACATTATGGTACGATGAACCCTCAAAATATTATGTGAGACTCACTTCTTTTTCTTTACCTTTTAAGGACTCTTGATATAACTTACAAAGATGCAGATATGTGTGACAACTATGGGACTAATGTCCAGATGATTATCATGTTTATGAGACATTATCTTTTAAATCTATTTTCCTTTGTGGGGGTCTTCGGGTCTATCCCATTTGAACCAATGTTGGTTGTAATTTTTTTCACATATGCGATTATATGGATGGCCACAAATTATGATTTCTTCTCCGAATTTCTTTTATCTATTGCATTTATCTCAAGAAATGTCTTGGTCCCATTGGTTGGGAATTATGATTTCTAAGGGGAAGATTGAAGATGCTTGAATGATAAGTTATTGTGTAAAAAAGAAGAAAAAAGAAGAGTTGAATGAAGTATCTTGACAAGTTGCTGAGAATGACGAGTAGATGAGCTGGACGAAGAGCTGATTAGCCAAAATTTTTATTTGCCTTTCGTAGAAATGTAAACTCACCTCATGTAAAGGAATTGTGTTTGTCATGTGATTTGAGAGATTCTAGGGTTAAGCTAGAAAGATCTATAAAACGGTTTTATAATTTCTTGCAGCCGTGAGCTTTTAGAGAGATTGGGAGAGTTATTTAAGTGTTCAAAAGCGAAAAAAAGATCTCAAAGTTGTAAGTTGTTTGTGTGAGTCTAGTTTTAGGTTGGTGAGTGATAATTCCAACAAGTTAGATTTTTGTAAAAGAGTTTAATTTAATAAAACTAGTTTGAAAGCATTAAATCGGTACATTTCCGATCAAAAGTATTATGTGTGTGTCTCTATACCATTTCAGAGGATCATTGTTCTTTATGGTAAAATCAGTGCCACAGTCAGCTCGAGAAAACCGTTTGTACATGCAATTGCTATACATCTCTTGCAATACACAATGTTCTTCGTGAAATGTGAGGAAAGTCATCTTATAACATTTTTATTTCTGTAATAGACTTTCCACGATATTAAATTGTGATATTATCCTTCATATAGGAGAATTAAGCATTTGCTTTCACAAAATCATGAAACCTTCTAAGGCATAAGGTAGATATATATATTTTTGGTTGTCAAACCACCTTTTCAGAGCTTTAAAAAGCTCTGCTGGAATTTTTTTTTTTTTTTATTGTATCCGATAATTGATGAGACTCAAAAGAGAGTTTTACACAGGTGGTTCATGCAATGTAATTTGCTCCAATAATTTTGAGAGTTAGAAATTTGAGATTTTAAATGTTTATCATATCTTGTTTTTGATTAAAATAAAAGAATTATAAGTAAAATACTTATATTGGCGAGAACAATATGGTGACGTAGTCATCTCTATTAGAAGTTGTACCTGACCATTATAACAATATATATATATATATTAAATTTAAATATTTAGAAAATAAATAGGGATTGAATCACTCATATAGAGGCTGGCAAGCCGATCATTATAATAATATAAAGATTGAATTTAAATATACATATATATAGGAGTAAATTATTCATATAGAAAATTGCAAGTCGGCCATTATAAAAATTTATAAATTTGAATTTATACCGGTCAATCGTATCGAAAATATTATATAAAACTGATATAATTAATAACATGATTTTTGCCCTGGTATCAAATCCTTATAACATATAAGGTTATCAACCAATGAGGAGATACTAGCACTTAGGATGTGAAAGACTACTTTAATCCAAGCAGAATCAAGCAGTGAATTGTGATCTAATTAAAACAATAACACAACATAAACAGCAGGAACAGTAAGAACAAAACAATAAATAAATAGCATTGAAATGAAAGAGCAGCAAATGAACAAGCATTAAAATAGACTAAGTAGTATGCGAATGGATGGACTGTTGAGGAGTGGTATCAACAATCAAGGCAAACCCATGAACTCTTAATCGTATCTAACAAACTAAATGGATGAACTTGAAGCTATAAATTCATAAGCAATCAGAACCATTCTCATGAAAACTAACTCTCTTCTCAGCTTACAACCTAACCCACTCTCATGGTGATCCACAATCAAGAAGACATGATGAAACAATCTATTCTAACCAATATGCAACCTAAACAACCAACATCTTGGGTAATGAAAGCAAATCTTAGGACAAGGCTCATTCAAGCATTTCATCAAACACTTAGTAGGTGGATGAAAACCTAATCTCAAATGGCATGTATGAGATTAGCACTAAGATCACTTAAATTGAAGAGTTTTAGCATGAATGCACTTAGATGAGCTGAGAAATCCCTAGATCTACCATGATCTCACCATTTCCTCAAGAACCCATATGAAATATACTCACTAATCATAGATGCAAACATAAACTCGGAAATTAAAATGGAAAGCACGATTAGAAAGATAACAAAACAAAGATAAAAGAAGCAAAAACTCAAACTTAGATTATCATAGCCAAATCTAGCAAGTCTTACAAGAGAAATGAGAGAAAAGTGAAGTTAAAATGTTGCTAGATCTGGAAAATGACGTGATAATGATGTTTGTGGGCTATAAGGGTATTTATAGTCCATTATATAAAACCCTAGAAAAGTCAATGCGAAAAAAAAAGTCAACACAACGTAAATAGATAGTCAACTCGACCCATGTTGGTTGAGTTGGGTGGTCGAGTCCTCCAAGTTTTCACCTCATTTCTTTAACTTGAGGCTTAGTGGTCGAGTCTTCCAGTCGAGTTGTTGCTCAGCTCTTCCGAAATGTCCAACTCGAAGGTAAGTGATCGAGTCTTCTGGTTCAGCTGCTCTGTGAGCACCAAACTCGACATGTTTAGTCGATTTGGTCACTCGAGTTCACCCAATATCAGTCCTCAGCCAATTCCATGATCGTCCTTAGCACTCCAGTTCGGTCCATGCCAGTCTCTATGCCTAAAACAACTCCAGAATGCTCCAAAACACCTAGAATATGCTCTAAATGCAGAATGTATGCAATGCAGATGCAAACTATGTAATATGAACTTAAAAGGACTCTAAAGTGATGGAAATGCTATGAATATGAATGTAAAACATGCTTAATAATGCTTCTAAAATGGGCAAAATGCAGACATATCAACTCCCTTAAACTTAGTCTTTGCTTGCCCTCAAGCAAATGCATCAAGCTAAAAAGGAAGAGAGGTTGCTGACAAAGGGAACATCTCACCTCTAACAAAAAAACTCATCAGATTGAAAACCGTAATCCATAGGTGAACCTTTAATCTATTGGAAAGACCACTATGTACTTGCATCAATGCTTAGAATCAAATCCTAAGCTACCTTTTGAGAGCACAAACCTGATTCCTTATTTCTTGTGGTGCATGCCTCCAAACGGACTATCAATCAAAGAACATGCAATTCGATTTCCCTAAACTTAACTAGACCTTTACCTCAACTTTGGTGGCTCCCTCTCCTATTTATTTTAGACTTTCCGTACTTGTTTATTCCTTTACTTATTGGCTCTCTATAAGTAGGTTTACACAAGTGTGAGAGACTACGAGATTATGCATCCTCCCAGCTGCTTCACCAAGTTGTATAAGAGATAAATGGGCAGATTTACACAGACGTGAGAGAGTATGGGTTTACGCCTTCTCCCAGCTGCTTCACCGAACCGAATTATTTGTGGATAGGTGGATTTACACAAGCATGAGAGAGTATGGCTTTACGCACACTCCTAGCTTCTTCACCGGCCACGATATGCAAAGGTGTATGAGTTTATGCACGCCCCTGGTTTGTTTTTGAGGCATCTTATCACTTAGCAATGCAAATCCAAATTCAATCAAGAGAGAGACTTACCATAAAAAATTGGTCAAGCTAAACAAAGGGAAGGAAAATGTTCAATGCATCTTTAAGCCCTAGATTGGCAGGTAATCGTTCAATTAGAATGAGTCAGAGGTCTATGCAAGTTACAAACAACCAATCAGCTTTCAAAAAGGAAAACTACAAGTCCAAAAACTCACTATTGTTACTAGCCAATCAACCTAACGAGATTGTCAATCTTCAACAAGATGATTCCTAAAACTCTAGACTCAATCCTACATGAATGCAACTATATGACACTTCTTTTTATGGATTTTTCAAAAACTTTACCAATTATTTTGGTTTTTCTATGCCTTACATGATATGCATGATCTACTATGAAAATCAAACTAAGATTAAGAGAAAACATGATTAATATCCTCTAAAACTCTCTCCCAAATTTAAATTCTATTGTCCCTTGTGTGTACAAAAACTCGAAAGAGAACTCTAGATCATCAACAAACAAATGAAAAAATGCAGTGGTATTTACAAGGAAAGTGGTGGAGCGTCTACCTCGGAAGCTGAAGAACTTGTCCATGGAGGCATTCATAGACTCCAAGGTGTAGTTGGTTATATTCTGCTGCGACTCGACCTACTGTTGATCGAGCTGGGAGGTCAACTGTAGTGTGTTTGGGTCTGGTTGGTACGACTCGAACCATGGTCAGTCGAGTTCTCCACTCGAGTTTGGCCTTCTGTGCGATGTGATTTTCCTTCTGTACACTAATGTGCCATCTGCTGAAGAGTGTCTAGCTGGAGCTAGTGGTGGCATACATGTTTCTTTAACTGAGACCGAGTGTTGTCTTTGAAGCGTGGATGGACCTTGAGAAGAATCTCCTTTAAACCTCTCATTTAGAGCTTTTATCTCTCTTCTCAGTTCCTCTCTTTCTCGCTTATCCTCCTTTTTGTGCTTGACCATCTTCTTTACCTTCTTAACCAACCATTTGTTTACTTTCTGGACCATGCATATGTGCTTGTGAGCTTCTTCCATAACAGCTCCTTGTCTTGATGCATTGTACTCCTTAACAAAGTAATCCTCTAGTTATATCTCCTCATTGTCGGATGGAATGGGTGCTGGCGCTTGAGGTTGTGCATGTGGATTGATTAATGCACTGAGTGGAGGAATGAAATCGACATTTTGTCCCCCTCTGATTGTGGTGAGTTCTGGATAAGGCAGGGCTATGCACCCTTTAGGCTGTCCGGGATGGATGAATTTATAGATAACCTTGTCTTCTTAGTTGAGCCAAGTGAATATCTTAGCATTCCTTAAATAATCTATATCCATGAACCGAGGTTCAATCCATATTGATTTGTCTATATCCACCTTGTAGGCCTTCATTATTCGGTACACGACTCCTCCGATGTATATCTTCTTAGAATTTCCCCTCCTAGCAAGAGTTTCAGTTCTTGTTCTGTATGCTGGGAGATGCTTGGCGAGTACAAAAGTCAACCTGGAGTTTCCATCATCGCCTAGTATTCGTCTTCCGCTTGGAATTTCTACCATAATCTCCTTCAGATGTTGCATAAGCAACTACATCTTCCGAAGTGTGATCGGGGTTGTCATTGGCCTTGCAAAGAGGGTATTGGATACCGTTCTGCATATATAGTTAATACAAGGGTTGCAGATTCGGTTACCTTTTACTCGGGATGAAAGGAATTCTCCTAACCGCTTACCATGTGCCATAACTCATCCAACTCATCCTCATCTATGTTTGGGTACACCACTCGTCCAGGTTGAAATCGGAACAGCTTCTGAATTTGCTTGAATGTGAACTATGACACTTCTCATGGACTATAAAGGTGATGTAGGCACTTCTATCTCTTTCCAACAAAACCTTAATGTTCTCATTGTATTCATGAGTCTGAAAGGTAGTTAGGAACTGTGTTGTTTCCTCCTCATAAGTTCTAGAAACTGAGGAAATGAAGTGGGACAGACCGCAAGCAGCAAACATCAGGTCTACGTCCCTCCTTATTTTCAGCTAGTCCATAGTCTCTCTATGCGGATAGCAAGTTCCTCCGAAACCCATAGCCTTCAACGCAGCATATGCCATGTCCGAATTAGTTTTCCTCAAAACCACTTTCTCCCGCAGCTCACACTATGTTTCCTCAAATGTTATCCAAGCTTCCACTCACTATATCCATCTTTCATTAATACGTCTATGGTTTTCTAGACTTCAGTTTGTGGCTCGTTCCTCAACTGTTCATTCCCTGAACCTGCGGCTTGAGTGTACTGCTCCTCTTAGTATTGGGCGTGTGTAGGCTCAACATCCATCATTTTCTTCTAATCAACTTTATTCTCAGCACCTTTTCCACTCACTCTAGGTGTATCTCCTTCACATTCTAATGGTGAAGCTGGTCATTTGCCTTTGTCCATCTGTCCCAAGTTTTTCGCTCCAAGGTATCTTCTCGTTTCCTCTCTGCCCAACCTTGTCAACGGTCTCTCTTCTCTTCTATATTGCCTTACTAGTGTTGTTCACAATGACTCAGTGAAAGAGTTGGAACTAAACTTCTCAGGTGGACGGTTTTGAGACAGTAACATTCCGTTAGCACTTCCTCCCCTTCATTCTCATCTTGATTAACCAATCTCTGGTTTAATGAGCCCCTCCTCCTATCTTCTAGACTGTTCGGTGGATTTGTTGAATTTCCTCCACCTGCATCTTTCAACCCCTTGCCTTGCTTTTGGCCTTATCACAGACCTCCTTTGCACGCCAAGAGTCTAGAGAAGAGGAAGACATAGCAACAAAGAGAATGATTGAAGGCAAACGTAAGTTTTACCTCGTTGGAACAATCAACTCGACCATGCAACTTGGTTAGAACTTGGTCGAGTTATGTATCTGCACATCAAACAGCTTCAAACCTCCTTTAATTAAACTTAACCCTTGGACTCGCTTGAACTCAGTCCAGTTGTGCTTCCCTAGAACTTAAAATATGAGCTAAAAACAAGACATAAGCTTTGTAAAGAGAGAAATTTAGTGTGCAAGTGAAATGTGAAGAATGAGAGAGCTAAGGCCGTGTATAAATAGAGGAGGCAGTGTGGAGTGGGTTCAGCTCATGTGATCAGATTCCAAATTCAAATTTCAAAATAAAAGCATGTGGAATCTGACAAAACATAAAGGATACATGTCCTCTTGTCTCCCACTCGGCCAACCACTCATGTCCTTGCTCCCTTCTCCTCCACATATTTGAATTCAGCTCGTTTGGACCATAAAGTGCTTAACCTGATAGTCCCACTCGATTGACCATGGTCGAGTTCACTTAACTCCACCATCTAGAAGCTGTATTTAATTAACTCGATGGGGTCCATTAGACCAACCATGGTCGAGTTGAGTTAACCAACCCTTATAGAAGTTGTATCTCATTCCACTGCTCCATTCAGTGACTGTCCCATGCTTGTTTACTCCATTTCCTGCATGAAAAATATTTAAACGCAAAAATATACATATTTATATAGCTGGTTTGGTATGAATTACGGTGGCTTAATCCTAATAATTAATCATTAATTCAGTGATTAAGCAAGATAATTAAGCAGCGGAGTTAATATATAATGCTAATGAATTTGGGTGATGTACTTAAGTGAAGAGTGTGAATAGCAATAGGGGATCATGAATTAATACTCCAGAATATGTCCCATATGTTATCACTCACTCAGTACATCACCGCAAAAAGGATACAAACTCATGTTGACTCGAGTCGGGTCCACTGTTAAGTCAACGATGTATGATAGCCACAACTTTACCTCAGCTAGTCGAGTTCAACATTTTTCCTAGCCAAATAATCTGAACTTGACATGATGTGCATCGAGTTGGTGTGTCGAGTACAGTGGTTTCTTGGCTCGTTACGGTTCAACCTTCCCTAATTGCTATCTTAAATACTGCACTTGTTCCATTAAGCGCAATGACCTAAAAATTAGACGATCCAACCATAAAAACAAGAAAATATAGCAAAAACAAACAAAGCAAAAATTAAAAACTGAAGCAAAGTTTATATACAAAGGATATGCATCAGACTTCCTCCCATGTGAGCTTGTTTAGAGTCTCAAACTCAACTTTTCACACCTATAAGAGGTGCGGTGGTGTTGAGTTAGGAACCAAAGTCCTTTCCTCAGTGCTCTCAACAGCGTCACAATGCATGATTTCTTTGATGCTAAAATTCTGGCCCTCAATCGTTGGCCTGTTTGCATTATCTTTGATATCAAAATTTAACTTGAAATCCTTCCCAAGGTTTAATTCTATAGTTCCGCTCTTGACATCAATCCTTGCTCTAGCTGATGCTAAGAATGGCCTACCCAGAAGCAGTGATTCTGAGGTTCCTCGTCTATGTTCAAAACAATGAAGTCTGCGGGAATCTCCATATTGCCTATTGTGACAGGCAGATCCTCTAGCAATCTGTGTGGCAACTGAGTAGTTCTATTGACCAAGATTATAGACAACTTACAAGATTTGTAATCATTAAACCCAAGTCTCCTTGCAATAATGAGAGGCATCAAGCTGATCGAAACACCAAAATCACACAAGCTCTTCTTGAAAGTGAGATGACCAAAGAAACATGGCAGAGTGAAAGTCCCAGGATCAGCTAACTTCTCTTGGATTATCCTTGCTTGAGCTAAAACTTTGCACTCAAAAGTCTCCAGTGACAATCCTTCAACTTCCTTGGTTCTTTCCTTTACAGCTTCCTTGAGGAACTTATGGTATTGGGGGATCAACTCAAAACATCTAAGAGAAAAAATTTGATCTTAACCTCCTTCATTTGTTTATCAAAAGGCCCATGAATCTAGCTGCAATATCCTTCTTAAGACTTCCAGGAAAAGGTGCTTAAGGCTTTGATTTGGGTGTAGTTGAAGATTTGCTCAAGTCTTTTGCAGATGCTTGATTTGGAACGTCATAAGGCACAACTTTACCATGTGTCGATCGAGTTGGAGGGTCGAGTTCGACCCTTCATGTGTTGTAGCAGCTGGTTTTGCCTCCCTTTCTTGAATTACAATATCCTCAGTGACTTTAACATTTCTAGAGCGTGGGGAAAGCTTTTTACCACTTGGAAGGGTGACTGATTGGCATGTATACTCCTTCAGATTTTGGACTGTTTTTCCAGGTAGTTGTCCACTAGTCTTCACAGAAGAAGATGATTGTTGGCTCTCAAGGTACTTCAGCCAAGCATTCAAGGTTTCAAACTTACAGTTCAAATTATTGTGAGCTACATCTACCTTGTGGTGCACCTCAGTGAACTTCTTAGTTAGCTCAAAATCTGTAGAGTTTTGTCCTTTGAGAATCTGGCGAAGTAAGTCTACAACCTCTAGTGGCTACTGTTGAGTAGATGTGGCTGGTGCGGTTGGAGCATGCTGAAAGCTTTGATGATATTGCTGCTTGGGCCCATACTTGGTCTGGGTTTTTTGAGGTTGGGGTGGATAGACCTGATCTTGAGGGTTAGCGACGTTAAGCTGTGGTAAGAGAGATTGGGATGCTGCTTGTAGTTATTATACAGCTTGTAGCCTCCCTGATTCTGCACAAAGCAGACCTCTTCTACTTGTTATCCCTCCCTTTCTTGAACGTATTCATCCTCTATAAGATTGACCGGCTTGTGATGCACCATCAACCATTTATCCAATTTCTCATTCAGAGCTTTTAATTCATCCCTGCTGAGTGAATCTAAATCCACTGTTACTCTTACAATGTGGTTGTAGTCTTCACCATACTGTCCATCCGCTTATGCTAGATTATCCACAAGTTCCTAGCCTTCGTCCACGTCAGGAAATTGCTATTACTAGCTGTACTTAACAACTTCTGAATCTTGGGGTGAACACCTCGATATAAGGTGCTAAAAAGGGATTCAGCAGTGAATTTGTGGTGTGCACTGTGAAGTACTCTCATGCCTCAGCAAACGACTCAACATTGTTCTAGATGAGCTGAAAAATCCCTAGATCTACCATGATCTCACCATTTCCTCAAGAACCTATATGAAATCTACTCACTAATCATAGATTCAAACATAAACTCATAAATTAAAATGGAAAACATGATTAGAAAGATAATAGAAAGATAAAAAACAAAGATAAAAGAAGCAAAAACTCAAACTTAGATTATCATAGCCAAATTTAGCAAGTCTTACAAGAGAAATGAGAGAAAAGTGAAGTTAAAATGTTGCTAGATCTGGAAAATGACGTGATAATGATGTTTGTGGGCTATAAGGGTATTTATAGTCCATTATATAAAACCNGAAGGGTATTTATAGTCCATTACATAAAACCCTAAAAAAGTCAATGCAAAAAAAAGTCAACAAAATGTAAACAGATAGTCAACTCGACCCATGCTGGTCAAGTTGTGTGGTCGAGTCCTCCAAGTCTTCAACTCGAGGCTTAGTGATCGAGTCTTCGAGTCGAGTTGCTGCTCTGCTCTTCCGAAATGTCCAACTCGAAGATAAGTGATCGAGTCTTCTGGTTCAGCTGATCAATGAGCACCAAACTTGACCTGTTTAGTCGAGTTGGTCACTCGATTTCACCCAAATTCCATCCTTCGCCAATTGCATGATCGTTCTAAGCACTCAAGTTCGGTCCATGCCAGTCTCTACGCCCAAAACAGCTCCAGAATGCTCCAAAACACCTAGAATATGCTCCAAATGCATAATGTATGCAATATAAATGCAAATTGTACTATATGAACTTAAAAAGACTCTAAAGTGATGGAAATGCAATGAATATGGATGCAAAATATGTTGAATAATGCTTCTAAAATGGGCCAAAAAGCAAACATATCAATAATTATAAAAGTCTGATTAGACTACGACTCTCTTAGACTATTTACAATAGTTTTTTTTTGCTGTCTACCATTTTATTGATGATATGAGTTATACCCAAGTTGTGTAAACATATATGAAAAGGCCAAATATAATCTTAAAGGCCCAATATTAGAACCTTGTGGCATATAAGCCACTTGAAGCTTATATTATGCTCCACGTGTAGGACGCCCTACTTTTGCTAGTCCACATGTCAGGTGTAGGTGAATCCGGACATACAAACCGCCATCGAGGTGGCGAAGATTTTTCTGCTGGAAAACATTGCACCAAGCTTTGTTCTTTTGCTGTTATCCTAGTTTGGTTTGCTCTTCCACGAATCCATCAGGTTGAGTGTGAAAGCAACCACCGATGTCGTTGCCTATGAAAGAAAAAACCACAGAAACTCCAACGCCTAAATAATCCACCGGTTCTTCTCTATAAGGAAAGGTTCCTAGGGATTGAAGATTGACTCTTCAAGCCTTGAATTCTTCCACAAGATATTAGCTTATCACAACCTCCAATGGAAATTACAGAGAGAATTTGCCATAATCTGACATTAAGATCAGACACTCCACCTGACAAGAAGCCGGTTGAAAGTAACGATGAGAAACAAAAATCATCTCTTATTAAGGCAAAAAGAGAATATATGGTTTCCAACAAAAGAAAAAAAACAAAAGAAAAGCAACTATGGAAAACATATAAGAGAAGCCGACTTAATCAGAGGAGTATCGAAACGGTACCAGAGATTTGACTGGACCAAGCCGGAGGTGACCTCGTAGTCGCAAGGACTAATCACACGGTTTGTCTGAATGATCGGTGGTGAGAGAAGAGAAACCGATGAATTCAGTTGCATGAAAATGAGAGAGAAATCTCTCTAAGGTAGAGAGACAAATAACATATATTGTATTAGTTTTAGGTTTTGCATAAATTATTGGCTAACATGGCTTAATAACCACTTTTTGTGTGAGAATGAAGAATATAGCCATCATTATTTATAAACTTACAACTAACCATTTTTACTATTTAATTATACTAAAATGTCTAAATTTCCCTAACTCAAATTATATATTAAAAAATCAAGCTTCATAAAAAGAATTGCACAGCTGGCTGATAAGAGAGATATCAAACTTGTTATGTAAGTTTCGAATATGTGTCATACTATTCAATGTCACATCAATAATGTCGGAAAATCATTCTAATAACAAAAAAAACACAGAAATTGAGTTCAGTAAGCTTACGGTTTGAGTAGTTACCGATTTGCATGCACCAAAGAAGAAGTTTTGAATTTTTTTTTCTGTGTAAAAATGGTTGAGAAGTTATAGATATGAAGTTAATAATGAAGAAGAAAGCAATTGACAATAACAGTTTATTCCTTCATTTCAAAACTTTAATTTTTTTTTAATTTTCAATTTAAAAAGCAGAAGTAAAGGGTAGTTTTGTATATATTATATAATGTTTGTTGAATGTTGATGGTCTACGTAGTATGGTCATTTTACGAATTATAATTAGTTTTATGGTTATTCAACAAATCAACCCTAAATTATTCAAGTATTATATTACTACAATGATACGTTATAAAAGAAATAGTGATGATGTGGATCTAACAATGTTAAAAGTATTCAACATTACAAGAGAATGAATCTCACTTGCCACATGACACATGGTGAATGGTTAGTTTTTAATATCATATAATAATATGTAAACAAAAACATGTGTTTGTTAAAAATGTCAAAAAGTTACGGCAAAGTTTAATATATATGTGGAGCCCACGCGTTA
>OVAX01000026.1:0-81483 GCA_900406405.1 Lepidium africanum
TTATGAATTAATGTTTTATTGCAATAAAAACCGCTATAATAGGAGAAGATTTAATAGCACTTCCGTAATCCACTATCTAAAGTGTCAGACTTATTATCGCGGGCGATGTCATAGCGTTTTCTACTTCGCTATTGAACATGTAATATAGCGTTTTTCCAGTGGCGGACTTGTTTCATTGTCACAGTTCCTTGATAGCTAAGCATTTGCACACATAAAACAATCAATTACATTTATAATCAACAAATGCTTAAACAAACATATCATTGTAAAACACTTGATGTTCGAACCCAAGAGAATCTAGAATCAACACACTAGGATTGAGAGAATTGAGATTTAAGCTATAGCAATAGGTGAGGTGATTAATCGAAAAGACTACTAACAATAACACAAAGCAAAACCACTCAAGTAAGGACAAACATAAAGGAAATGACAAAGCAAAATTAACAAAAAAAAAACACAAACTAACAATAGGTTAATGGATAGGCAATTGATCAATGATAATGACATTTAAATCAAGATGCAAAGATCTAATTCAGAACCATCCTAGGGCATGAGTCACATATCACCTAGATTAACCCACTCTCATGGCATTAACTTCTATCTTACACTATGAAGCAAGCTAAACTCTCATTTGCCAATCCAAAGTCTAAGAAGCATTAACAAACAAGCTCACTAAGACCATTAATCCCCCAAGCATCATCTCTCGAAGGCTATGGAAGAAAATCCCACAAAAGATTCTTTCGAGAATTTCATCGAACACCTCTCGGGCGATGATTTTCCTAGCATCTAGATTCAAATGGCCAGCTCAAATCTAGCATTAAGCACACTCTAAGTGAAGTAATCACAATATCTAGCAACCTAACCACAAGATTTAACTATCCAAGCTCATAGATCTACCTAACCATCAACCTAACAATCACTACTCTAACATTCCAACTGAAAAGCAAAACCAACAAAATGAAATAATCAAAAGCTTAAACATAATTAAATAAGAAGAGGAGAAAGGATATTGAAAACTTAATAATGGGTGAAGATGATCCTAAGATCATCTTCCCCTTGGGTTTCAACAATCCTCTCTTTTTCTCTCAAGAACACTAAGAACTACAAACAAGGCTACATCGAAAAAAATGTGAGTAGTAAGTTGTTGGATGTTTGTTGCTTATAAAACAAAGTATTTATATCATAAAAACTAGGGCAACAAGCCCAAAAAGTCCAAAAAGAAGTGGATCCGGGTTGACCCATAACAAATTCGGTCAAACCAATCAAAAGTCGCCAGGTGTGGGAGTTTTTAGCAGGTCCTCGGGTAAGGTGTCGACCTGTTTTGGTCGAGGGATGTGATCCGGAAGCTTAAAAATTGTACAACTCCTCTGGTTGCAATGGTCGCGGTTGAATGACATATGTTGAGTAAATTTGCCGTATCTTTCTAATTGCTTATCCAAACACTTTCAAACCACCACCAAATCAAATCTGACTCTTGTAGTTATCTTGTATCCATTTCAGCCAATTATGTTCGCAGAAAGGTCTTCATCTATCATCATCTTTAAGCACATCGGGTAAGCCATCAAGTAGCTTGGTCGAGGAAGTTAAGGTCGCGGTCGAGAGATGTGGTCGAGTAGGTGTGTCCGCGGTCAAGGCATGTGGTCGAGTTTCGGACGTTCCACGGTTGAGAAAAGTACGTCATGCGGTCGCTGGATCCGTCTGATGCTTCCTTCTGGTCCGCAGGATGTCCATCGGGTGAGGCCTCGGGACGTACAGGCCGAGAGACCTTCCTGCGGACGATGCTGGCTTCCAACGGTTGATACCCTTGCGTCTCGTGGTTGAGGCTAGCTAGTCCTGCGGTTGAAGGTTGCTTCCCGTGGCTAGTGTTCTCGGTCGTGTAGATCACAGCTGACCTTGCTTCCTTCTTCAGGCCGCAGCTTTGGTTGGCTAGCCGCGGCCGGCCTTCGACTCCTTGGCATTTTTCCAAACTTTTTCTCCGGGCCTTCTCCTTCTTGAGTATAAGTCCAACCTCCATGCATCCAACTTCCTCATTTGAGCTCCAATCTCCATAGTGTAAGGCTCCAATCACCTAAAAAGACCGAAAAACGAAAACATATGCTAATGCAAAGCTTAAGGACTCTAATGCATGAAAATGACCCTATGTGAACCTAAAATGACATGTAATGCAACTAAATGACTAGAAGATGATGCTAAATACAATGATAACTAGGCTAAATATGAGACACATCAACTCCACCGGACTTGCCTATTGCTTGTTCTCAAGCAAACAAAGACAATAATCCGAGGAAGAGGTTGAGACCAGGAATCGAAAACCATAGACCAAGTTGATTAAATTCTAAGTTCACTATCCAAGATGATAATTCTAGGATGCAATTAAGTGTCGAGTTTACTCAAAAATCTAGCTACACTCATCAAAACTCAACCTAAGTCCAACTTCAACCTACACTTGCATTCAAATTAACTAAGCCTATTTACATTCAATCAACCTCTCCTCGAGTTTTGCCTCCTTTCTTCCTAAATCATTACCTTTTATCAATGCTAAAAACGAACTCGAGTCATTCATTGTCTTCAAAATTGCATGAAATCTCAAAGTATACTCTGTTTTTGAATGGGAAAAATGTCGATTAAACAATGAACTAACCAAAAAAAATAAACTGAACACTTAATTATCGTAATTATTGATTAAACCATGAATTTATAATTGACTTCTAATAAAACTCTGAACTTTGCGTTGACCGAGCTGATTTACCCCGACATTAAATAGTAAACGAAAATCAGTAACTCTGTTTAAATCCGCTAATCAGCCTCTATTAAGTGAAGCTATGTGTTTTGGTTAAAACGAAATCCAGAAAAGAAATTCAAACAGTGTTGTTCTTCATCTCATCTTCAAAAACACAAAATTCCCAATTCCAAACCTTAATTCACTAAATCACAGTGTTCTTTATTTTGAAAATCTAAATATAAAGATTCAATTTATCTATTGACGAAATTTTCAATCTAAAAAGACAACCAATTAAAACACAATCAATTTTTTGAAATGTTCTATCAATCAAATAATGTTGTTTTTTAATCTCCAAATATCTTCAATTTAATTCCCAAATCTCGTCAATTCGTGACTGGTGATTATTATGTTTGTGGATTATTTAATCAAAAATTGTCACTTTTGATTTTAAACCATAGTGAAGAATATTCTTATGCTTCGGTTGAATACGATGAACAAAAAGACAAAATCAATATCATGAAATCAAGAAGAAGAGAAACTGAAATTTAGTGAGCTAGGGTTTGAAATTGAGGATTTTCCTTTTGTAATTTTAATCTTCGGTATAGATTTCAACGCAAAATCATGAAATAAAGCTTAGACCCAAAAATCAATATACATAAAAGAGTTAGAAAGATGGAGTTAAAAGAATTGAGAAGAGAAAGGAAAGGAAAGAGACGATGAAGAGAGCTTTCTTTTTTGTTTCTTTTTTCTGTTAAAAATAAAAACATACCACTTTAATAAATGGAAGTAAGTAACAGAGTTTAACGGTGTTAATCACTTCCGTTAAGTCCTTTAACGTCATGGTAAATCGGTTCGGTCAACGCAAAGTTTAAGGTTTTAGTGAAAGTCAACTATAAGTTTCTGGGTTAATTAATAATTACGACAGTTGAGTGTCAATTTAACTTTTTTGGTTAGTTCATTGTTTTTTTTTTTTTTTTTTAATTAAGGAGTTTTCAGACCTTATGGTAGTGGTCTGGACTATTCTCCTGGGGTTGGTGCAGCCCATGGATAGACCCTCACCGCCAGGTATTCAAATGGGCCGAAAACATGGGCCCATATCCAAGTAAGGGTAACTAGGAAATTGTGACTTAGTTTCACATAGTAGAGGAATCGAACCTGTGAACTCTTTGAAGTCCCAGACCCATTCTTTACCACTTGACCATAAACTCCTTGTCAAATCGACATTGTTCCCGTTTTCGAATAGAAAGCTGCAGAAACTTCTACCTGAACCCTAATTTTATCCCCCAAATCCTTCTCATGTGCTGAAATGTCGATGTACTCATTTGCAGATACAAGTGTTAAGTAAGCATAAAATGACGTCGTTTACTTAACAATGCCATGTCAATTATCGACAAATCCATGTCATTATGTTGAAAATATAAATTTGTGGTAATCTAGTTTGATTTTGGCCTTCTAATATAGACCTTACTTGCCTTATGCAAACGCCTGTTAAGTGGTAACTATCTGGAACTTTACAACAAAATTTGATTTTTTCAAAACTTATGTGGTGTAAATTATAGAACGAACTTACAAATGTTTTTCAAAAGTTTCATAAATTCTTTAAAATGTTTTGGAATATGAGGTAAATTTTCAAGACTCTAATTAACTCATTGATAATTGAGCAATTAGAGAATAAGTAGGATATAGAACGAAATAAGGCTAGAAGTAATATTCCTAGATTTTTGTTTACATGAACTAATTTCCCTACATATAATAATAAGAAAATACCGAGGAAAAAAATGGATACAAAATCTGTAATTAGAATCAACGTCAACTAAGCATTTCCCACCTGTAGAAATGAATTGTACGTATATGCATCCTAATATTGTCATTTCCCACCTGTATGAATGAATTTATGTCTTTGCATCCTCCTACTGTTGTTAAGAAAATCTCTTGGAATTAGGGTCAATGTCGAATAGGCCTTGAAACAAATCTCTTGAAAGTTGTTTTTTTTGTTAACTCTCTTGAAAATTGTTCAATTTTAGGTTCAAATTTTTATTCTTTTTTATGGGAAATTTCAAAAATGTCATTTTTGGCATGCTCTTTTTCAAAATCTACCATTTTTTTGAAAATTGGAAAAAAAATACACATGAAAAAGCATTTTTTTGAAAAAATGCATGACAAAAAGGGTATTTCTTAAAATTTCTCATTTATATAGCTTTTTGTTTTTTTATGCAAATGTTAAAACTAAGAATTTGCTTAGAATTTACTTAGAATTCGCTCATAATTTGCTTACAATTTGCTCAGAATTTTCAGTTGAAGCATAAGTAGATATGTATATGCACAAATGTAAGAAACCAAAAGTAAAAAAGAATAACATTAACCAATTGTATTGTCGGCGAAAATATCGTCACAACCCATCATGTAAAGACGTCCAAGCATTTGCACTCAATGTAATCCCCTGTATTAATAGGCAGATCATGAAGAGGAATAGACATAAAAAATTTATAGAACAGTGTAAAAGCTTATGAAGTAATGTTCTAAGGCTTACAATAAGATCGAATTCTGTTTTTTTAGCTTTCAGGAGATACAAGAGAACATAAAATCGTCTGTGTCCAATAGAATATAGTGTGGGATAGATTGAACACATGTGGGTAATGACTTAAGAATCCAAGTGTGGTGACTAGTAGAGCGTACCTTCGTAGTCTCAACATTACAAGAAGAAGAAGTCGAAGAAAACTCAAGTTATATAAGAGTATTTCTATTGGAATTCTTTCATAAAATTTTATGTGTGTACTCAAATTTTATTTTAATTTAATATTTGGCCATGTTTGTTTGTGCATCTGGTAACTCCATCCAGATAGTGCATATGAATACACCATCTAGATGGAGCAGCTAGATGCTGTTTGCTTCCATGCTAGATGATATATCTAGATATATGTTTGTTTGTTTTGCAAGTTGATATCTCCATCTAGATGTATTTAGCAATAAAATGACTAAAAATGACATAATTCATCTCTTCAGTATTGTAAGATAATTGAATATAATTGTATTATTGAGTTGGTTTGATACAAGAACATAAGGTCCATATATATAGTGTTTATCATTGGCATATTGATAACACCAAATAATAGAAATCTTCCTAATAATTATCACAATAGGATTTCTGGAAATCTTCCTAATCCTTATCACAATATATGATCTATGAGAATATTCTTCGGTTGGGCTTCACGGACTTCACTTCAACTAGGTTCTTGTGTCCCACATCTACAATATGCCCCTGCACGACAAAAGTGGAATGAGAAACACAAAATCCGCAATTACTAAGCAAAACACTTTTGTTGTGGACACTTGTCAAGATGGAGAAAACTCGTCTATAGACACCTCTGGGTATGAACTTCAATTTAGAAAAATAGGGATGGAACTTTAGCTCGTCTTTGGTCCTAGTAGAAAAAAAGGGAATAATATCTCGTGGGCGCAACTCCTGCAGCTCCACAAACAATCATCCTTATCTCGGACAGTCCATAAATCATTATTAATAATGACCTAAAAACATGAGCGTTCTATTAGAAATTCCAGAAAGAATAATCAAACTCCTCCGTACTAGGAGCGACCTAAGAATAATTTAGAAAGGTAAGAATAATTTAGAAAGGTAAGAATAATTCGAACCCCCGTGACAATCCTTTAACCTTAGAATTAGTAAACAAATCCTTGCACCAACACCAAAAAAAAGAAATAAAGAAAGAAAAAAAATTATAAAAAAAAAAAAAATAAAGGAAAACGTGAAGCAAAGAAGAAAGCAAAATCTATTGTTTTATGATTTTGACATGATGATATCATCATCTTGATCATTATCGGACTGATTGTCTTCTTTCAGCATTTCTTTTTTTTTTTTGAGAAAACAAATGGGAGGAAGTGGTGTGAACCAGAGAGAGGAAAAATTAGGGTTTTTGAACCTGCTCTAATACCATGTAAGATAATTGAATAGAATTGTATTATTGTGTTGGTTTGATACAAGAACATAAGGTCTATATATATAGTGTTTATCATTGACATATTGATAACACCAAATAATGGAAATTTTCCTAATCCTTATTACAATAGGATCTCTGGAAATCTTACTAATCCTTATCAAAATAGGATCTATGAGAATGTTTTTCGGTTTGATTTCACGGACTTCACTTCATAACTAAGCTCTTGTGGTCCACATCGTCAATAAGTATTATTTTAATTAATAAAATTTAATTTATATTAAATTAAATTAAATGTAAATTTATTCTTTTAATATTGACAAAAATACAAAAAAATATTTTTAATTATTTTTTTGTTATATTTAATTATTTTAAAATACTGAAATTTATAATTTAATTACTTTACATTGACAAACGTAGAAGAGAGAACTAAAATAGAGGAAAAAACACATAAAAGAGAAAAAAAAGAAAAAAATTAGAAAAGAGAAAAAAGGAAAGAACAAGAAGAGAGAGAAGAAAAAGTGAAGAGAGAGAAAATGAGAAGAAAGAAAATACAAGAAGAGAGAAAAGAAAAAAAAAAGGAGAAAGAGAAAAATTGATAAGAGCAAAAAAAAAGAAGAGGAACAATAACAAGAAGAGGGAAGACAAAAATAGGAAGACAAAAAAAGAAGATATAGAAAACAATAAGCGGAGGATAAAAAGATGAGTGGTAAAGATAAAGAAATAAAAATAGAGAAAGTATTATAGTCCTTTAAAATTGTTAAAACTTTATTTACATTCAATTATTTCTTTTAAAAGCATTTTAATATTAAAAAAAATTTGAACTAAGTTGAGCTAATCCATCAAAATGTTTCATCCACATGATGTCAAATTATATACTTAAACGAACAATAGTTGGCATCTACATACAGATAAAGCAGGTGGATAGAGTAAAGAACATGCACTTTATCATTCAATACAAATATAGTCCATAACAATTTTGTACAAACGTTGGTAGTAGATATGGTCTATAAAAATGTAAAAAGCGAAAAATTCAACATCGACCATGTGCATGGTTTATAACTCGATTTTATTGTTGACAATTGATATGATCAGTCTGGAAAGAATTCATATGATTAGTCTCAAATTTGAAGTTCACCCTACAAATCCATTATAAGTTTATAACATGTATGTTTGATATGAATTGTTTTTTTATTTATCAACCTATCATCGTTAATATATCAAAATTTTCCAAATTAGCACTAACTTTCAGCATGTGATTATTGTTAATATTATTGTTAATTGAATATTATAAGTCAAAATCTTATATATTAAAGTGGGAGACACTTTCGTTTAGGCTATATTTTATATTTTAGGATAAAATTTAATTTATAATTCATAACAACCCTTGAAAATAGGTTTAAAGTAGGTTTTTTTATAGATTTTTATAAAAAAATTCAAAATTAACAAAAATTGAATAGATAAAGAAAATTTTAAAAAAGCTAAAATTTTTAAACTAAAAAAGATGCATAATGGAAAATCTAAATTGGATTTGGTTACAATCTTAATTAAAGACTTATTTGGGTTTATCGAGTGGGTTCGGTTTTGGTTTTTTGGGTACATAGATTTAGAATTTTGTTTTGGTATTTTGTCGAATTCAGTTCCTCTAATTCGGATCGATTTCAGTTTGGGTTTCGGACCTCTAAAACAACATAGCGAAAATAACATTCTAAAATATCAATACGGGTTTAACAACTTAAATAAACACAATTTAGAAAAATAATTAAAACTATTAAATCCCGCGTTATAACAAGGGTATAATCCTAATAAGTGTTTGATTTGGAGAAAATTCGATAAGAATCAAACATTAATAATCATGTTCCAAAATTAAATTTGAAAGATTCTATATTAAGGATAAACTAAAAGAAAAAAAAACTAATAACAAACATAATTTATTAAATATATAGGATATATGCACTAGTACAAGATATAGAAACTTTTTGGTCATCTGAATTATATGAAAACAAAGGTGAAATACATAGTTCAAATGCATAAGCCGGCGGAATAAGAGATTTCCCAAGACACTAAACCCAAAAAAAAGAGAAACTTAAATAGAACCTCACAAAGACTAGACTAAAACCCTAAAATTTTAGACTCTAAAAACTTGCTACCCGAACACGTAGATCGAAACCACCAATGATCAAACAAAGCTAAAAGTGATGGTGAAGAAGTCTCCTATGGCGAATAAATGTACTTCACAACTAAAGAAAGAGCTACTAAATCGGTGAAGAACTGCGCGAAGCAACGAAAAAAAGCTGAACTTGAGGCAAGACCGAAGATAAATAATGGCAAAAAAGTCAGAAAAGCAGAACGCACTCCTTTTAGAAATGGCAAAGTCAAGAACACAATCGACTGACTGACGCCTCAATATAACCCATGAAAAGACCAGACCTCGATCAGATCTTGAAAGTACAAAGAAGGAACAAATCAGTCCTCAAGATGGAGAAACTGAACTCTAACGAGCATAGCCACCGATCGAACTGATGTTAACTTTTCGTATCAATTAATTTAACAAGTGCAAATGATTGTCGATATAAGCACTTGAGGTTCGAATCCACAAGGAATTTAGAATCAACACATTAATACCATTAGACTCAAGTTCCATTTGCCAATCAATCAATCAATAAGCATTAAACACAAGTTCATTAAATCCACCAATCACTCTAACTTTATTTTTCAATGGCTAGGAAGAAAATCTCATAACAATATTATTCGGGAATTCTATCGAACACCTTCTGGACACTAATTTTTCTAGCATCTAGATTCAAATGGTCAAGTTGAATATAGGATTACGAACATTTTAAATGAAGGAGTCTAACAACTTAAGCATCAAAAATCAATCATCTAACCCTACATCTACCTAATCATCAACCCATATAAAGCCTACTCACACTTCATAACAATGGAACATACAACAAAATAAGAAAAGATAAACATAATGAAATAGAGAAAAGACAGGATAAAGATATTTTTCAAATAGATTCAAGGTCGAGTTGCTGAGTTTGGATAGGAGGTCAGAGTCGGGTACATCCAGAAATCTAGGCTCACGCGTTCATGGGGTCGAGCTAGTGAGCTCAAACGGGAGGTGAACATCTCACGCACCAGAAGCTATCATGTTGTCGCATTCCAGGTCGATCCCGTCACGTCGGGCTGAGGGTCGACTTCTTTTGCACCAGAAGATTTTTGTGGATGTGTTCCTGGGGTCGAGTGGTCAAGGTCGGATGGGAGGTCGATGTCCCACGCACGAGAAGCTTTCACGATTGTACGTTCCAGGTCAGGTTCATGACATCGGGCTGCATGTCAACCTCAGCTCCTTTCCTTCATTTTTTCATTTTTTCTCAGCCAAATCTCATAACTTGAAAGTGTATCTCATTCCAAAGTTCCCAATGCTCCAAGGTATGCTCCAATTCACCTGAAAAAGACACAAAACGAGAAAATATGTGACTTATTATATCTAAAACTATAAAATGCAAAATCAAAGAAAACTCATGTTAAAATGAATGAATTTGATTCTTAAAAGATGAAAAAGTACCAAAATATGCATGGAAATCTATGCAAATATGATGTATATCATGAACCCAGAGAAGAAAAATTAATCGGTCTATGATTGGGGATTCCAGGTCGGGCTCATGGTATCAGGCCGTAGGTCAACCTCAGCTCTTTCCCTTCATTTTTCATGTTTCCTCAGCTGAATCTCATAGCTTGAGAGTGTATCTCATTTCAAAGTTCCCAATGCTCCAAGGTATGCTCCAATTCACCTGAAAGAGACTCAAAACGAGAAAATAAGCGACTCGATCTATATAAAACTCTAAAATGCAAAATCAAAGAAAACTCATGCTAAAATGAATGAATATGACTCTTAACAGATGAAAAATGACCAAAATATGCATGGAAATCTATGTAAATATGATGTAGATCATGAATCCGGAGAGAAAAAACTAACTTTTTCACGAAGGGAACAGATAATAAAATCTAAACTAAAGGATCTAACCTAGAACTAAGTGAAAACTTTAACCAACTAATAACCTAAATAAAATATAATCACCAAAACCTAAGAGACAAATTAAAGGTTATACAAAGAGGAGATTATAAGCCAAACCACGACTCACAGCAAAAAGATTTTGGTGACATCATCACTGAAGGGGAAGAGAAGGCACAATCTTCAAAACCAGACCTTCACCCGCCCTTAGTGCTCCAATACAAATTTAGTCCATAACAATTTTGTACACACGTTGGTAGGTATGGTCTATAGAAATGTAAAAAGTGAAAAATTTGACATCGGCTATGTGAAAATAGATAGGATATTTTAGTCTTTCAAAATTATTAAAACTCCATTTACATCTAATTGCTTCCTTTAGATACATATTAATTTTTAAAAATTTTGAACCAAGTTGAGTTGATCTATCAAGCTGCTCCATCCACATTATGTCAAATTATATACTTAAACGAACAATAGTTGCCATCTACATACGGATACTGTAGGTGGATGGAATAACGAATATTCCTTTTATCATTCAATACAAATTTAGTCCATAACAAGACGTTGATAGGTATTGTCTATAAAAATGTAAAAAGTAAAAAATTCAACATCAGCCATGTGCATAGTTTATAACTCTATTTCATCGTTGACAATTTGTATGATCAGTCTAGAAACAATTCACATGATCAGTCTCAAAATTGAAGTTCACCCTACAAATCCATTATAAGTTTATAATCACGTCTCTTTCATATGAATTGTTTTTTATTTATCAACCTATCATCGTTAATATATCAATTCTTTTCCAAATTAGCACTAATTTTCACCATGTGATTGTTGTAATATTATTGTTAATTGAATATTATAAGTCAAAATAAGTGTCTGATTTGGAGAAAATTCGATAAGAATCAAATACTAATAATCATGTTTCAAAATTAAATTTTAAAAGATATTATATCAAGGATAAAATAAAGAAAAAAACTAATAACAAACATAATTTATTAAATATATAAGATATATGCACTAGCACAAGATATAAAAACTTTTTGGTCGTCCGAAAAGATACTTTACCATCCGTAGGATGGGATGAAATCATTATTGGATCCATAGGACAGTTGTTTTTATAGTACTTGCCTTTCATTACTCTTGTGAATAATGGTATATGGATAATCTAATACTCACCATAATTGTTGTGCCAGGATTGTATAATTAAACTCCTCCAAAGTCTGGAAACCTAAGTCGTCTTCCTGTTTACATGTACATAGTTTCTTCTACTTCTTCCAATGAATTCTTTTTGAAGTTTCAGAATTTGACCACCAGAAATATGTTATGCTTAAGTTTAGTTTCATCATGTGTTAGAAACGTAGTATGGACATATTTTGTTAAAACTTCCTTCCCTCCTATCGAAAATAATTTAGAAACCAGCTACTGATCATTTCTTGAAGTTTAGAGACCAGCTACTAATTATCTCATGAAAAAAGTACTTTTGTTTTGGCACCACCAATGTTTTTGAGGAGGCCTAAATATTGACCCATTCCTCATACGTGATGTATTCCTAAAACCTGATGGATTGACCTTTTCTCAAATTCTGGAAAAGAATGATCGAATTGAATTGATGATTTGTCAAAGTTTATTTGTTGACATGACACTTCCTCATAATCTTTTTAGAATTTTTAGAATTTGAGAATCCTCCACAACAGTTGTTCTACAAAAGAACAGACTATCATCTGTAAAAAGAAGATGTGATATCTGCACTCTCGCAATGAGGATTATAGTAATCAGTGTATTCTGTTATGCGTTATGTAACTTAGAGATGATAATTTCACGTACATAAAATAAAAACATAGGGAGTAACGTAATCCACGACTTGATATTATTTTCTCACTTGGAACACCATTAAGTAATACCGATTATTCCACACTGGTTATGTTAAACAAAGAAGACGTGAGAAGCAAGAATCCTTAGGCTTGCTGTTCGTATGAACGGATGGTGATCTGAGTGAAATCAATCCGAGTCGTTTATATGTGACACAAAGAATTCACATCCATTAGATCTTATAGCCGTTGGTTGTCTTGCTTAGTCAAAGGCAGAGAGTCACATGTGTATATAAGAGGAGAGAGCTGTTTATGACAAGTCACTCTCACCTACTCGGGATCCACGGCGTGCCAAGAGAATCTTTCCTCTTTGGTCTTTGTTAACTAGTGTGTTTTGTATTCTTATGTTACTCTCAAAGGAGTTAACTACTTGTTTTGGGCTAGAACCGTGATGGTCGTGTTGAGTGGCCGTGGACTTTGGGCTCATATTGAAGGTGAAGCTCCAAAGAAGGCAGTTTGATATGTTGGTAAGGAAAAGGAAAGTGACACTAGTGTGATGGTAGCGGCTGATGAAGAAAAGGCTAAATGGTAACAAGATGACCAAGTGACCCTTGTCATCATCCAAAGCTCACTAGATCTGGCCATTCATGAAGCTTACTCACATTGTGAGAGTACCAAGCAATTGTGGGACATTCTCAAGAAGGTGTATGGCAACCTTTCAAACCTTAGCCGTGTGTGTGAGGTAAAGAAGGCCATCAATGGCCTAAGCCAAGAAGATATAGAGTTCACAAAATGGTTTGGGAAGTATTGGTCTCTTTGGGCCGAACTTGAGATGTTAAGACCTCCAACGGTGGATCCGGTGGTGTTAGGTGAATGGTTTGAACAAGACAAGGTGTTTGGCCTCTTGATGAATTTAAACCAGTCATATGGTGATCTCATTCGCCATCTCTTAAGACAAGATAAGCTCTCAAGCCTTGAAGAAGTGTGTGGCTCCATTCAAAGAGAACAAGGATCTTGGAGCCTTTTTGGTGGTAAGGGGGAGCTAGCTATAGCCAACAAGGTCTTATACCAACATGAGGAAAATAAGGTGTGGATTTGTGATCATTTCAAAAATAAAGGTCACTGCAAAGATTGTTGTTGGATACTACACCCACTCAAGCAAAACAAGCCATGGGAAAAGCCAAAGGCCAACATTGCACGCAAAGAAGTTGTGGGTCAAGCTAATGGTTCTCAGGTGGCTATTGGAAGTGCCATGGTAGTAGCCCACAGTGACTTTGTGAAGAAATCCGACCGTGAGGAACTCCTCAAGTTGATTAATGCATTATAGGAGTTCGGTAACTCTTTCTTTGTTTCAAAAATTGATAAACCGTTCGTAGTATATTCTGGAGCTACTCATCATATGATTAACAGAGAACCTACTTACAAATATGAAACCAGCTCTAGGTAGTGTTAGGATTATGGATGGTAAAAAGATTCCTATTAAAGGTGTTCGTGATCTTTGGTTGTTTGATAAATAATCTAAGGCGTTTTACATACTAACTTTTAAATCAAACCTTCTTAGTGTTTAAAAGGCGGTTTGTGACTTGAATTGCAAAGCTATATTTGATCCTAACTCGGTTCATTTTCACGATATTAAGAGTGGGAAGGTTCTTGGAAGTGGTGTTGCCAAGGACAGATTGGAAGATATCAAGAGCAATCCCAATTTATCTTTACCTTCATGCTTATCTAGTTCTTGTTTGTCTAATTCTTTGAACTCTAGTAGTACCTTAGATAATGATGTGTTGTGGCAAGCCCATTTGGCTCATCCACATTCTAGAGCTTTGAACTTATTGTTGCCTAGTATTTCCTTTAAAAATGACAATTGTGAAGTTGTATACTTGGAAAATATCGTAAATCGGTGTTTTCTAAATCTTCAACTATTTATGAGAATAGTTTTGATCTAGTTCATTCTGATGTGTGGTCATCTCCATGTGTGTCTATAGAAAATCACAAGTATTTTGTGACATTTATTGATGAAAAATCAAAATTCACTTGGTTAACCTTATTGCCTAGTATAGATAAAGTCATTGAAGCCTTTACTAACTTCCAAACTTATGTCTTGAATCAATATAGTGCCAAGGTAAAAATACTAAGGATGGATAATGGAAGCGAGTACGCAAGCCATGAGTTGAGTCATTACTTGCCAAGTAAGGAATCGTTCACCAAACAACATGTCCATACACTCGTCAACAAAACGGTGTTGCGGAAAGGAAAAATAGACATCTCATGGAGGTGGCTAGATCTATGATATTCCACAACAATGTTACTAAGAAGTTTAGGAGTGATACGATTGTCTCGGCATGCTACTTATCAACCGAATTCCCACTAGAGTGCTACATGACATATCTCCATTTGAGGTATTAACTAAATCCAAACCTTCCATAGACCACTAACACGTATTCAAGTGTGTTTGCTTTGTTCTTGTACCAGGGGAACAAAGAAACAAGCTTGAAGCCAAGAATGTCAAGGGAATGTTTATCGGGTACTCCATTACTCAAAAGGGGTACAAGTGCTACATACCCGATACTAGGAGAGTCATGGTCTCTAGAGATGTGAAGTTCATAGAAGGAACTGGGTTTTATGAGAACCAAGAGTGGTCTGATCTCCAAGATCTCTCATGAAATGAGTCGAATCAGGAAAAGAGTCTTCGCATGATCCTAGAGAAACTTGGAATTGGGAGTCTAGGATCGCGGTCGGAAAATGGGTCACAAGAATCATCCGGATTGAGGGTCGCTGAATCGGACGTATTACAGGTCGCAGGCCCAGACGAGTTGCAAGCCGCTATCAAATCGTAGGCCACAACCGTATCACAAGCCGCTACCGGATCGCAGGCTGCTATCGGGTCGCAGGCCGCTAACGGGTCACAGGCCGCTACCGGGTCGCAGACCGCTACCGGGTCGCAGGCTGCTACCAGGTTTCAGACCGTGATCGGATCGCAAACCACTATCGGGTCACAGGACAGGACCGGATTGCAGGCCGCAGGCTGCAACCAGATCGCAATCCGCGACCGGACCACAAGACGTGACTAGATCGCAGGCCGCAACTGGATCACAAGTCGTGATCAGACCGCAGGCCGCGACCGAATCCCAAGCCGCAACCAGATCAGATGACCTAACTAACGCCGCGACCAACCCGAGCAATCGACATACTGAATGTGACCAGAGCATACCATGACTTGAGCCCGACCGCAACCAGTGCAGGCCGTGATCTGAAGTTGACCGTGACCAGCGAGCACAATATGAAATTACACAATCCTTAAGGTGGAGCCGAAGAGTGGCCAACCTTGAGAACATACCTACCACACCAATCTCGATCCTAAGGAGGAACCAACGATTGAGAGACCTTGACATATATTACAACAATGTGGCGAGGCTCATCCGAACCAAGTCGTGTGCAACCTAGCCATAGTACCGGTGGAACACCAAGCATTCATCACTCAACTTGACCAGAACTTTGTGCCAAAGACGTATGAAGAAGCTAAGGAACACAAGGTGTGGAGAGATGCGATTGACAATGAACATGGTACTATGGTTCGAAATCATACTTGGGATGAAGCTGAACTACCTATTGGCAAAAGGGCTGTAACATCTCGATGGCTCTTCAAAATCAAGTATAATAGTGATGGTACAATTGAGAGACACAAATCTATACTTGTGGCTAGAGGCTTCACACAAACCTATGGAGAAGATTACCATGACACTTTTGATCCGGTAGCCAAACTCCACACGGTAAGGGTTGTTTTATCTTTAGCCACTAACCTTGATTGGGATTTATGGCAAATGGATATCAAGAATGCATTCCTTTAAGGCGAGCTTGAAGATGAAGTTTATATGTACCCACCACCGGGCTTAGAATACATAGTGGCTCCCGGTAATGTTTTACGGCTTCAGAAAACCATCTGGTGGCCTCAAAGAATCTCCAAGAGTTTGGTATCACAAGTTAAGCCACACGTTGAGAGATCATGGCTTTAGGAAGTCCGAATCCAACCACATCCTCTTCACTCTTCAAAGCGACAAAGATGGCATCAAAGGTATCAAAAAACACCTTAACTCCGTTTTTGACATTAAAGATTGGGGTGAAATGAAGTACTTCCTTGGGATTGAGGTGTGTCGGTCTAAGGAAGGTCTCTTCTTGTCCCAAAGGAAGTACACCCTTGATCTTTTGAATGATTGTGATGTAGGTACAATAAAAACCTCTACACTGCTTGAAGACACCTACAAAGCAACGGACAAGGGGGAGAAAGATGATGATGAACCATTTGAAGACATATACAAATACCGAAAAATGGTTGGTAAGCTAATTTATCTTACAATAACTAAATCGGATTTATGTTTTGCAGTCAATCAAGTGAGACAACATATGCAAGCTCTAAAGAGGTGTCATTGGGACATGGTGGACCGAATCCTTAGATATCTCAAAGGGACTCCGGAACAAGGCATATGGATGGGACGAAATGAAGATACAATACTTGTTGGCTATTGTGATGCGGATTGGGTCGGAGATAAGCAAGACCGCAAGTCAATCACTAGGTATTGCATGTTTCTTGGAGGCAACCTAGTTACATGGAAGTGCAAGAAGTAAAATTTGATGTCATGCTCAAGTGCGGAAGCCGAGTATAGAGCAATGAGGAAGTTAACGGATGAACTCATATGGTTGAAGCATTTTCTTAAAGATTTAGGAGTTGAATCACAAGAACTAATCATAATGCATTGTGATAACCAAGCAGCCATACATATTGCATCAAACTTGGTGTTTCAAGAGATGACTATATACATTGAGGTTGATTGTTATAAGGTTCGGGAAAATGTGGAACAAGGAGTAATCTTGCCTTGCTACACAAGGAGTTCGGATCAATTAGCAGATATCTTCACCAAGGCCGCAAGCACCAAGGTGTGTGAGTTTGTATATTCTAAACTTGGGTTAACTGAGATGTCCAAGTCGTTACCATGATCTACACTCTTTTCTTTATGCATAGTTTTGTCCCATTGGGTTTTCTATGTTAAGGTTTTTAATGAGGTGGAGAATGACAACCTTCAAGGTTGACCTTAATGAACTACATTGCGGTTTCAAGCTTGAGGGAGAGTGTTAAACAAGGAAGACATGAGAAGCAAGCATCCGTAAGCTTGCTGTCCGTACGAACGGATGGTGATCCAAGTGAAATCAATCCGAGCCGTTCATGTGTGACACAAAGAATCCCTATCCATTAGATCTTATTGTCGTTGGTTGTCTTGCTTAATCAAAGACAAAGAGTCACATGTGTATATAAGAGGAGAGAGCCGTTTATGACAAGTCACTTTCACCTTTTTGGGATCCACGGCGTGCCAAAAGAATATTTCCTCTTTGGTCTTTGTTAACATGTTGTGTTTTGTATTCTTATGTAAAGGCCTAGATTAGATATTCTGTATAAATAGGACCAAGTGTAAATGATTCTAAAATAAGAAAAAAAAAATTATCTTCTTCTCTCTAATCTCTCTTGGTTCCAAACAATAAAACTCTCCAGACTTTGCATTCTCTCATTCTCGGTTTCTAATCAATCTTTTTAATCTCTCTCAAAACTCTTCCATTCTCTTAAAACTCTATAGGTTATACAGTGCATCATACATCTAATCCAATTATCGTTGAAACCTAATTTTAGAAATAAACTATCCACAAAATTCCATTCTACCTTGTCATAAGCTTTGCTCATGTAGGTTTTAATGGTCATACGCTTTCCTTTGATCGATTTATTTGTTCGGAGTGCATGAAACATCTCTTGCGCAATCATAATATTGTTTGATATCAATCTACCAGCAACAAAGGCTGACTGTGTTTTAAATCTACTTTTGGGAGGACTTTCTTTAATCTTAGGCATAAAACTTTGGATATTATCTTATAACCTACATTACATAAGCTAATTGGTCGAAATTTACCAATTTTTGTTGTTAGGGATATCTTTGGAATGAGACAAATGTTTGTGTCATTTAGACCTTTTTCAAAGGATCCCTTCACAAGAAACCGTTGACAAGAGCTGTAATGTCCGATTTGATATAGTTCCCATGATTTTTTTTTAAAAGTGTTGTAATACCATCTAGTTCGGGTGTCATTCCTGGTTCCATTCAAAAAAAGAGCTCACTTAACTTCTTCTTTTGATACTTTGTCCATAAGCATACGGTTATCGGAATCAGTTATTATGGATTCAATTTCCAGTAAAGAATCAATGATACTATCTCTACTAATTGTAAAAAATAGCGAGTATCCCATAATCTCAATATCTTACGTAACCCAAATACCGTTAAAATTTGTAATACCAATAATATGCTTTTTCGTCCTACGCTGTTTTGTTTGGGCATGAAAGAATTTTCCATTCTCATCACCTTCTTGGAGCCACTTATTTTCGCATGACGCTGTTTTGTTTGGGCATGCAAGAATCTTTAATTTCAACTTAGCATCACTAGTTTCAGCAGAGCTCTTGGAATTGTCATTTTGAAGATCTTCCACAAGATTCTGTAAATTATTAATTTTCTATTTACTCGAAGGAATATTTCTACTTCTCCAAAAATAAATCTCTCGTCGAAAGTTTTTAATTTGACCTAAAAATGATACTTTGAGGAAATATGGTAATCCTTTTCCATGGATTCTTTAAAACCATCCTTACTAATTCATCTTTTTTCAAAAATAAATTGATGATTTCGACAGAAAACTTGATCCGTAAAACTCCCCACGATAAGTCGATGATCTGATCCTATCATATCGAGGTACTCAATTTCTAATTTTGGGAATAGTTCGTGCCAATCATCATTACCAAAATCTCTGTCAATGATGCAACATACTATACCGTTGTTTCGCACACCTCTCCAAGACCATGATTTTCTTATTTTTGGAAATTCAATGAGCCCATAATTTTGAATCATTTGGTTAAAAGACAAAAATTATTTAGATTTTCTTTAGACTCCTCCTTGATTTTTGTGATTACCAGATAATTCATTAAAGTCACCAATAACAAGCTGTGGTGAGTGACCCGTGATTCCAAAACATGTTTTTCTCTCCCATACATTGTCTCTTTAATCTTTGATTAGGTTCATCATAGATAGAAGTAAATATTAATCTTTTTTGTTTTTAATCTCCAAAGATGTATCAATCATTCATTTTTATGGTTCACGACAACGTTGTAATAATTATTAAAGAATAAGGCTAATCTGCAACTTAGTTCATTAGGTTCAACGGTAAGCAACATATCATAACCTAAATGTGATTGAATTTTTTCCATAAAAATATCACTATTCTTACTACTAGAAAAAAAATTAAATTTTGAACACAATAAGATCGAAATTGGCCAAACATAAATTTTGACATATTTTTTATCACAACTGGTCAAAAAATCGACAATAATCTAATATTTGTCAAAAATATTTGGTTGTAAATTGTCGTATTTTTTTGTAGTGTATATATTTGTTTCGGAAAGAAACAAAAAGTCTGGTTTGTGTTTTTTCCAAATATCTCTAAGAAAATTTATTGTTACCTTATTGCCAACACCTTGGCAATTCTAACACAAGATTTTTAACATAATGAAAATTAGAAAGCAATATAGCCCGACTTCTTTTTCTTCGCCACTTTAACCTTAGAAGCTTTAGATGTCTTCCTTGGAGACATCTTATCTAATTTATACCTTTTTTCAACAATAATTTGATCAATAAGACCTGATCCATAATCGAAATTCTCTAACTGGAGACATCTTATCTAATTTACAACTTAGGAAATAATTTTATATATTTTTTCTTCCAACATAACGCATGAGAATAGGTGGCTTAGCCAATGGTTTGGTACATAGTCCACAAAGGCCTGATTTCTGGAAAGCCCTCTAACACTATGGGCCAGAAAGTCGGTTTTGGGATTTAACGAATGAGGAATAAAGGAAAGCGAGAAAAAACCGGAAGAGGCTTCGCAGACGGTTGAACTCTTCTAAAAGCAGAGCAAACGCAGGCCACCCTCCTAGGTCTTCCACCATCTTCAGCACATCGGAACAGTCCACCGCGAAAACCACCTCTGAGAAACCGAAGGATGAAAAGTAGAACAACGCCCACAAAAAAGCTTCAAATACAGAGTGAAGAGGAGACAAACTCTGAGGTATGCTTCATGCACCAAAAGTCGCGTCAGAATGGTAATCAGAGAAGCAGAACCAACCTAGCCTCGAATGGAGCTCCAAATCTTTCCAAGAAACATCCACAAAGCATCTATGACCTGTAAACCCCAAATTGACCACGAGAGGCCTGAAAAGCACCTCCCGTTCAAATGAGGCATTCTGAGGATGGGTACACAAGGCTCACAAGACATTAGACTTTCAGAATTCGAAAGCGCCAAGTCACAGCCTCTTCTTCAGCAAGACGAACCACTTCTCGTGGATCCCGGTCGATATTGGAGAACAATATATCATTACTTGCCTTCCAAATAAACCATAGCACCCATAGAAAAGATGACTTATTAACCTCAGGAGGGAGACGCCAGAAGAGATAGTCTAAATTGTTGAAAACTGAAGGACTCAAAAAAACTCCAGCACCCGCTGGCACCTTAGACAAAGCCCATGTTTGAACCGCAAGGAGACATTCGAAGAAAATATGGTTCACCAATTCTGCAGGAGCTCCACAACGGGAACAAGACATATCACAATTAACACCCCGACGTGCCAGATTCGGCCCCACCGGAATCGGTCCCGATAGGACCTACCACATAAAATGTCGAATCTTCGCGGGGCAAGGAACCTTCCAAAATTGACTAAGAAGAGCATCAATATTTGGACCAAAAAAGACACAACTGGGGATTTTGTTCTGCTCAATAACCAGATTTAATTGTGTACCAACCAAACTTTGTAAAATGCCACTGTAACCATTCTGGCCTATCCCCCCAAGAGATAGGGATACCAAGTAACAAAAGAGCATCAAGCAGAGATAAAAATTGTCGAACTAAAGTTGTTCACCACCTCCTAGTCACCCGATCTATGAGAAGATAGATAGTAAGATCCAGATAGAAAGCCGACCATGGGCCCGACGCAGCAAGAGGGATAATATCCGGAATCCAAGCATCATTCCACACTGAGATTGTTGTACCATCCCCAACACGCTTAATTAAACCTTTAGAAACCAAAGTCCTAGCGGAAATGATACTCCGCCAACCATAAGAAGGAGAAGAAGTACGGCGAGAAAGTAAAGGACAAGAATTCCAAAAATAGCGACCCCAGAACACCCTAGCAAAAAAAGAATCCGTACTATCAATAAGACACCAAAGCTGTTTGGTCATAAGAGCATAATTAAAATCTTCAATTTGCTGGAAACCAAAACCTCTCTCATTCTTCCCTTTACACAATTTCTCCCACTTAACCCAATGAATTCTCAAAGATGATCGAGACTTATGCCACCAGAAGTCGGCAATTATTAAAGTGATCTTCTGAGAAAGACCCTTAGCCAATCTAAAACAAGACATAACAAAGGAAGGAAGCACCTTTCGAAACCGATTTAAAAAGAACCTCCTTCTTACCACCTTTCGAAAGAAATTTCGATGACCAACATTGAATCCGGTCCTTTATTTTCTCATGCACAAATGCAAAAACCTGTGTCTTAAACCCTGAGGAAGCCTCAGGTATATTCTCATACTCCAATAGAATAAATTCCCAAAATAATTTTATATGTATAAATTATAAAATAAAATATAAATTACAAAATTATTTTAAAGATTTTTTTTCTCATGCTACTACAAAGGTTTAGAATACATTATTTATATATATATATATACACTATTTATTTCTTCTCCACTAAATACATACTCCTCAAATTTATAATAGAATCAAGGAATCAGATTTATTTTCAAATATTTCTTTTTTTTTCCATAACATTTAATGCACAAAACATATACATTATAACCTCTTTAAATTAATATTTGATTCACTAATAATTTCTATAAAATAATATAATTTTATAGTTTTAAATTTAGTTTATGGTTCAATTAATATATCAGATAAATTAATAACCTCTATAAATTAGTAAAAGATTATAGTTTTAGTATAATAATCCTAATATTATTAATTTATAAATGTTTTACTGTATCACTTTTTGAAAATTTAAATGGGAGATCTTAAGGAAAACGGAAACAAATACGTAGATTATGGACTATAACAAATTTGTGTGAATCCTAGAAAAAAGATATATAAGAAAACAATTAAAACAAAAAACAAAATTGAATAGGAAATAATCTGGTGTATTCTTGTACATAATCTATGCCAACTTGTATAATCAGCTTGGTGGTGTGCTCCATTTCTTCCTTTGTACTTCAAAGCTTCCTATGACTGCAGATTGTTTCTTGTCATCGAGTCTAGAAGTGAAACTCTCAGAGAAGCCTCTCAAATCTACTCTTTCCAGTATCTTTATTTCTTTCCCCTGCAGTTTATCGATCAGTATGTTACCATCTTTCGATTCATCTCCCTTAGCGATCACTTTTACGTGCTCAGTTCTCAGTTTCGGCTTCAATGAATCGTGATCGCCTCCCAAGAAAACTGCTCCAAGTGTTTCCCCAACAAACATGTCCTGCAACAACAACTTACGGTTAGTTTCCAAGCCTTACTCAAGGATCTCGATTGTTTTGTTGTCTTTGCTTGTTGCGTTTATAGATGTATATTTGATAAAGGAAACAATCAAGGCCAAAATCATATTTTTCTAATATGAAATAGAATGACAAGAGAAACTTTACCATGTGCATGTATCTCTTGTGATTCTGGTGAAGAGCTTGCAATCTAGCAAGCAGCCGTTTAACAAACTGAGCTTCAGGTGTTATCGCAGAGGAATACAGTTTATCAAGCATTGTTTGGAAAGAGCTTAACTTGCGTTGGGTTGCTAGAGGAATGAGTGTGATGTTTAAGCCAGATTCAAGAACAGTCTTAGCTGCTAATGGATCAAGAAACATATTGAATTCGGCGTATTCATTCGAAGGAATCGTGAATAAGTTCCCTTTCTCTGATTTCTTATGGTTTATATGCCCACCAACGGCGTAAACTTCCTGCAATTTACAATAGAAGCCATCTAATTACATTTAGGATCTTGATGGAATTTATGAGAGAGAGCATCAGAAATTGCTTGCCTTGATTATTGAGGATGATTTCTTATCTGATGAGATGATCTTGGCTAAGCTAGTCAACGGTCCATTAGTTAGTATAGTGATCTTAGACACTCCATCACCAGATTTTGTCAGATTTTGCCAAACTTCAAGGGCCAGAGGTTGTCGGAGTTCAGGATGATCAGTGTCCCTCGGAGCTCCAAGTGCCACTGAATTCTCCGCTGTATATCTGCATAAATATGTAGAAATATAATACGTTTGACAAAAAAAATAAAAAATAAAAAAATATGTAGAAATATAATATATCTTGCTTAAAATGATCTTATTATATCATTGTATAAATATTAACATATTCTTAGCATTGTATATACATACCTGCGAGGGCTTCTTGGAAGGTCACGAGCAAGACCGTAGAGAGTGTCCGAATCAAGAAATCCACCGCAGCCTCGTGGAATAGCCTTGATGTACTTGCAATCTCCAACCGGTGGGAAGACGGAGTCGGACTGGTTCAATGCCATCATGTCTCCCAGACCGACCGGAATGTCATCCCGACCCATCATATGAAGCAGATCATAGACCACGTCGATTGTTGCTGCATTAGCCCAACCGGTTGGGCTCACAATAATAGCCTGAAGTGTCGAGAGAGATTGGGTGTTAGAATACAGAAGAAAAACAGCTTATGTACTTACATAATTGTGAAACAAGCAACCGTTGTAATCAGTTATTTATTTTACACCTAGTTTCTTGTGAAACAAGGATCAGCTAGATCTCTACAATATCATACCTTTAAATCGATATTCTCCACCGGAACTTTGAGGAGATAGAAGAGAGAAAGGAAATCTCCGGGGCTCATGTCCATATCGAAAACAACAGGCTTTCCGAGCTTTGTTTTGCTAAGATCTGGTTTTAAAAATTCTTCTTTATAGTATGGAAACTGAGATGAGAAGTTGAATCTCCCTGTTTCTTCAGGTCTATTCAAAACCTGTTCATTATGTAAGAAACTCTGTTATATCAAACAAAAAGAAACGCTTGATCTGTAACTTTCTTTCCGCTTAAAATTGTTTGAGAATAGGAAAACTTACATCCAAAAAATCAACGTAGAACTCTCTGTCAAGTTTACTTTTGATGTTTATGTTAGGTTTAGCTCGTGTCGCAACAAGAACACGAACTGAATCAGGTCCAGAGATCTCTTGTGTGTAACCATCCTATTGTTAACAACAAAAGAGTTAGAACTGTATTGTTTACTCAGAACTAAAACCAAATCAGAAAACTAAAAAGGAAAAGAGTATAATAAGAAACACAAACCTTGCACTTTCCTTTTCCTTTTCCGTTTTTAGGTATGCATTTTGGATCTCGCAAACCCATTTGAACATGACCACTATGAACTCCTCCAGGGGTTAAATTAAACTTAGGTGTCTTTCTATTATCAAAGAATGGATTTGAGCCATCGGATTTTCCATAAGGCTTGTTTGAAGTAACAACTGTTATGTTCATATACTCCATCTCGGCGAAATCATTCTCACCATTGCTGTTGTTCTTATTAACAGAGTTTCTCATGATTGAGACTGCAACACCAGCCGTGAAAGAATCCCACATGAAGTAGCTCTGAAGAAATATTTTTTTGTTTTAAAAAAAAAAAAGAGTATCAGAAAAGGAGTGTTTTCAAAACATTCTTGAGTTAGTTTGGTGTAAAAGTTACCTGGTAGAATTCATCGTCGAACCAAGTGTCTCTAGCGATTTTCAGAGATAAGAAAACATATTGAGCTTCGTATGTCTTTTGATTCATTTCGAATGTTTCGAAGAACTTCTGGTTGATCGGAATAGTGTTGGTTGCATCTAGAGGAACAAGAGTCACTGGAACACCTGAGTGAAACACCTGTAATAAACACATGTCATGTCTAGTTTTTAAAGGCCTAAACAAAATATGATCGTTATTTATAAAGCTACAAAAAATCTTTGTGAGGATAAAACATTGGATAACGAACCTGGTAAGCAGCGAAAGGATCAGAAAAGAGGTTAAATTCAGCGTAAGGATTACTTGTGTAATCTGTGAACATGTTTCCACGGTTTCCACACTGTCTTGGTTGACATTGCGCTGCCGTTGCATTCGCCGGACAACAACCTGTGGGGTTTTGCGACCGGACACCACCTCCCATGACGTAAATGTGTTGGATGTTGTGTTTCAACTGAGGATTTGACAGTAAGAAAATTCCAAAATTGGTGTGGGAGCCGATAAGGAATACAGTGGTCGGACCTTTGGAAATTGTGTCAGCGATCACTTTCTGTGCAGTTGGTTGCCGGAGAGGAGTGTATCTTCTCTTTCCCTGTTCTCCCACAAATTTTATACAAATTTAATTTTTATTTATGGGTTTCGTACAAAAAAATACTTTCCAATATAATTCCATGAAATCAAAAGTAACAAATGAGCTAATGCTTATACAAATTTTTTGAATCTTTTTTGTGGTCAAATACATTATAATTTCAAGATTTAAGAGTGGATTTGAATAAATTGTTACGAGTATGATATATTATTTATCATAAATTTCAAAAATTAAGAATAGTAATGGAGAGTTATATTTTAGGTTAAAGTTGAAAAAAATAACAAATTTAGAGATTTCTTCTAGGAATTTTTGTTTTAATACATTTTCTGTGCAAAAATGTTATTTATAGAGGTAAATTATAAGTTTCTTTACTAAATATTGAAAGAAAGTAAATAAATTAGAAATATAGTTAAATTTTCTAACGAAAACCAATTGTTGATCCTATGTTGTGTATATGGAATGTCACGAGTGATATACTAGACCTACAATTATATGAGTAATTCACTACTATGTAAATTGGAATCATCTAGCAGTCGACAAGTGTCGGGATGTACAAAGTCAGATACTTATGAAATGGAATCCAACTTACTATAATTCTAGCGATACGTGTAGTCCAAGAGGTATCAACAAATGTCAGAAAACACTCCACAAAGTTAAACAAAATTATAACGATTCTAAATGGTGGTTACGATTAAAAGTAGCTTAGTTGGTGCGATGCGAACATCCTATCAAAATCATTTAACAAAGGTTATTAATTTATTATATTGCTTTAGATAACCGACGCTATTTATAGTTAATACGATCAGTTTAGTTTAGAAATAATGCCGTCAAAAACTTTATGTTATACCGTCGATAATAAATTTAGCTTCCGTACTAAACTGCTATATATCTATAAAGTCAATAAAACCATAAACAACAATAATATCATTTAGAACTACACGAATCTTTCTGAATGAATTAAAAAATTGACAAAAAAAAAAAAGGAAACTACACTTATGATATTTAAAAAAGAAAAGAACTACACGAATCTTCTAGTCCAATATCGATAAGATAAGTGCACAAATGGATTTAGAAGCACTTGACCACAGATATTTCCCTTCCATTGTTTTTTTTCAAACTTAACATTTTCTGACATTTTATCAAAAGAATTGTAGCTAGGGATTTGTTTTTTGAATAGTGACGAAAAATGTAATGTTTCTTTGTATTTGTTGGGTGCAAATAAGTGGGTTGTTTTTGTGTACCTACTTTCTATAAATGTGTACCAAATATAACAAAGCAAATTAATAAAATTAAAAAAGTTACCTGAGGAAGAAACTGCTTACGAAATCCATAATTAGAGTCAATGTCGAGAAGGCCACCAAGACCTTTAGGAATGGCTTGTCTGTATCTACATCCTCCTGTAGTTGTCAACCCCTACACAAAACAATTTTCACGTTTTCAAAAAACAATTAATGAATTCAAACATTAGAGAATAAACCAAGCTCACAAGAAAAAAACCTGTTCGATGATCGGGAAATAACCACCGACGTCTGGGAGAACGGTACCATCGTCGAGAATACCACCTTCTCCGCCGACACCAACAGGGATATCATCACGACCCATCATGTGCAATAAATCGTAGACTTGATTCACTGCGTGTCCTGCGTTTGTCCACGCATTTCCACTCAATGTAATCCCCTGTTTCAAAATAACAGAGCATTAAACTAAAGATGTATAGTTGAATAAACTGAAAGATATATGTTTGAGAAAGTTATAGACTTACGACTAGGTCAAATTCTGATTTGTTGAGTTTTAGAAGGTAGAGAAGAGCGAATATATCATCTGTGTCGACATCTGTATCAACTAGAATACGGTGTGGACTAGACATAACACAATGGATGTTTTGTCCTAGGAGTCCAAGAATGGTTATGAACAAGAACCATAAACTCTTCAAAGTTGGGCTCTTCAACATCTTTGTCTGAATCTGAAACAAACCCAAGATCTGTTTCTTCAAATGGTAAAAACCCAAAAGATTCAGATTAGGAAAAACAATGAGAAGAGTGAGGTAGATGGTTCCTATATTTATGGATATGTGGCGAATCAATAACTTAAAGAAGAAAGAGAGAAAGACTGTTACATCAAAGGCTTACAAAATTGGACAAGGAAACAAATAGTAAAAGATAAGATTTGTAAGGTGTCTAGAGATCTTTTGTTTGTTCAACGTATTCTTCTTATTCAGAGGTTTGTTTCTTATGAGCAGAGTAAAGACATGAATAGCCTTGGCTTATTACATAAACACTTCTGTGATGTTTTTGCAAATGAGAGAGAAGAAGAAGAAGAAGAATAAATAAAAGGAGACATAGTTGGCATGGAGGGACCAGAAAATCGATATGAAATCGAAAAATTTATAGTCAACTTTTTTTTTTTGTTAATTAATTTAAAGTCAACTTCCTCAAATGAGTCTTGAAAGTTCTGTGCTTTTATTTTTGTGACTAGTGAGATCTATTTTTTTCTTCTTCATTCTTCTTTATTTTTGTTAATGGGTTTAAATATAAATATATTGGTATATTGGTCCTTTAATATATTGGTCAAAATTACTTTTTGTTTCTCGTGATCTATTTCATTACAATTTTTACATACTTGCATAAGGTTTTTTTGTTTTTTTTTTCTGTTAAATCACGTCATAAGTGACGTGCATGAACTTCTATACAAACCTCAAATATTCACCAACCATTTGATGATAATTAATCTAAAATATCTAATCAAATACTACGAGAAGATTCAACAAAAAATGATTCACGTGCGTATTTTTATATATTTCTTTGTTTATAATTTTAGAAGTTTAGCATTTTTCACAAATATTATTTAAAAATTTGTAACAACTAATATATCATTTTTCTTAATTCAACATATTTATTGTTTTTTTTTCATTTTGAACACAATTGGAAAATGTTATGAATTTCTTCTTAAGAGCTTACTAAGATATATAAAGCACATATAGATTATTAAAAAAAAAGTATGTATGAAACTATGTATTATGGCTTTTACTGATGCATTATCAGAGTAATTTTTTCTTCCAACATTATGATATTTACCAGTGAAAATTTGGTATTTTCTTGACAAAAATCCATTTTGGTGTGCCCATGAGAATTGACTGAAATTTTTTTAACTATTTTTTATTTCAGCAGTCACAACTTATATTCAAACGTGATTTCATGTACAGTCCAGACAAGACAAATATAGTTCTTGAAACATGTGCTGCCATTTTTTATATCTGTTTAGGTCATGTATAGTGAGAATATACTAAAATTCAATATATTTTTGATATAAATCAATATAGAATTGGGTTAGTTCCAAAAATAATTCATTTCTAATGGCAAAAATAACCCATAATTTTTTCTCTCCACAACTATCTCAAAAATACTCCTACTTCTTTCTATATTTTTGAAAATGTCATTACTTTTTTTGTTTTTTTTCCTTGTTTAACTTTCATCTCTATCTAAAATTACCAAAATACATATTTAACCTACAAAATTTACTAAAATGTCATCTTCTTCAATTCTACCAACAACCATTACCAACTAAAATCAAACCTCTAAATGCTTATGGGTCTAACTATTTTCGAGCTATAATTGCTTGTAAACAATTTTCAACCACAATATCTCTCATTCTCTCTTCATTTCTATCGATAAATCTCACAAATTTTTATTTTAACATTTCAAAAATCTTGAAACTTTAGTTTTCAGTGCATTTAACAACATAAAGTAACGATTAAAGGTACATTTCGATATTCTGCACATCTAAATAAGGTATATATAATCTCTAACTCAAATCCAGTAAACTTGTGCATATTTCAAAAAAGTTGGAGAGAGAAGACTTTACGTGAAGTCTACGGTCCTTGTAGACTTCACATGAAGTATCCAAGTCAACAGAGAAGTTAGTTTTGCATTTGACCATTTTCTGAATCCATACAGAAGACTTCAGATGAAGTCTCCAAATTCTTGTTTGAAAAAAAAATAATAATAACGGAGACTTCACACGAAGACTCCGCATATTGTGGAGAATTCATTTGAAGTCTCTGTATCTTAGACGGGTTATTTTTGTAGTTGACCAACCTTAAGATTATTTGACCTAAAAAATCTGGAAATTTATGTGAAATAGAAGACTTCACGTGAAATCTCCTCAAACAACGAAGATTTCATGTGAAGTCTTTGTTTTTCAATAGTAAAATAGACCCCACGTATGTTTTCTACGCAACTAATAAAAAAATTAAATAATTTACGGGAGACTTCCACGGAAGTCTCCTACATTTTTGTTGAAGACTTCACCTGAAGTCAGATTTGTCGAAGACTTCACTTAGAGACTTCATCCATTAAAGTTAAACTTACTCAATTGCAAAAGTAACATTTGTCATATAGAGGAGACTCCACGTGAAGTTGTCTACATTTTGAGAATACTACTATTTTGAAATGTTACTATGGAGACTTCACGTGAAGGCTCCGAATCAAAATATTTATTTCAGAAATGACCTTTGAAAAAAAAGACTTCACCTGAAGTCTCCTTTTGAGAAGTCAATATTTAGTCAAATACAGAAATAACCTTTGGAAACTTCACCTGAAGTTTTCTTTTTAGCTGAGGAGACTTCAGGTGAAGTCTCTAAATATAATTTGCAGACTTCACGTGAAGTCTCCTCTCTCTTTATATCTTAATACTGATTTATTTTGATTATTAACGATACTTTTACCAATTTTTTGAACTAATATATATTATGTTTTGCAGGATAATGGTTCAATTACCGATTATTTTTGGATAATGGGTAAAAAGACTTGTATTGGCATTTTGAGGTTGATAATTGCAAAAGAAGGAGAATGTTACTTATAGAGGATGGTTGTACGCATGCTAAACTTGTTGGAATGGTACAAGATAATTACGATATTGACATTGGAATTGATACTATAGAGTTGACATATGCACTTCCAGATTCAATGTTGCAAGAAATGCCACCTAATAATCCTCTGATGCACGTCACAAATGATAGACAAGTCCGAAGCTTGGTTGAGTTATGTAAGCTTCATGTTGTCCGTCTATGTGTTTCTGGTGGTATTAGAGAGAGTGGTAGTGAAGGAGAGAATTGTGAAGAGGAGTGAGAATAATACATAGACGTAAAAAAGAAGAAGAAGATCTAGTGGAAGATGACGTGAAATACCAGCTTAATGGTGAACCCGAAGTTTACATGGACTGTGGAGATTATAATATATATATGGGAAAGTAAAAGATGAATACGAAGACGAAGATCAAACGCTTATTGGGAACAAAGATTACGTTCATTAAGAAGACAAATCAGAAAACATAAGAACTCTTTGATATCAACATTGTGATTGAGGAGTATACAATTGACATTCAATTTCCGAGCATACAAGTCAATAAAAGAACTCTTTGTGGCAAAATGTTGTGTTCCTGAGTGTAAATGGAAGGTTAGAGCGATTGTGACGGATGCAAGGAACACATTTTGGGTGACTAAATTTGTGAACGTTCATACATGTTCTATGGCAGAACGATATGCTCACTTCAAGCAGTATTCGCCGAAACATATTGGTAGGTTATTTGTAGAGAGTTTTGGAACAATCGAAGAGTCAATGAAGACAATGTATTGATTGTGGATGGGTTACATTACTGCGTATCAGGCATTAATATACGCCCAACAATTGCTTTGTGGTACAACGGAAGATGGTTATGCTAACTTGCCTAGTTATTTGCAGCTAATACAAGAATCGAATCCGGGAACTATTACAGGGCTTGAACTTGATGATCAAAATAGATTTAAATATATATTTCTCTCATTGAGGCCTCGGTAGTTGGGTTTAGTTTTCTTAGAAGAGTCATTGTGGTTGATGGATATCATTTAACTAGGAAGTATAGTGGAGTTTGCTAGTAGCAACGACACATGATGGTAACTTTTAGATATTTTCATTGGCATTTGATATTGTAGACACTGAGAATGATGCTTCATAGCAATGGTTTCTTACCAAATTAGGTAGTTATTTTTCACTCAAATTTTTCCTTTTACTCTGGGTAGAGCATAAACCTAAAAAATGGAATAAAAAAAAGAAGAAGCCCATTCAGGAACAAGAAAAAATCATCACCATTTCAACTGAATCTCGATGAAAAAAAATATCAACCAAAGTCCTTGGGTAGTAGTTTCTGACCGGCACACCTCCATAAAGAATGCGTGCAGCATAGTTTTTCCTTGGGTAACACGCGGCATATGTTACTATCATCTTCAGAGTAACATCGTGACCAAGTTTAGAGGAAAACAACTCTTGTATTTGGTTAAAGCAGCGGCATATGCGTACACTCTTGTTGACTTTAACCGATACATGGACGAGTTAAAGCATATAAACCCCACCCTTGCTCAGTACTTAGTAGATGCAGACCCGAATTTGTGGTCATGTGTTCATTTCCCAGGCGACAGATACAACATTCAGACGAGCAACATCGCAGAATCTCTCAACGCCGCGTTTAAACTAGCAAGAGGATTTCCTATAACATTCCTATTGGAGTATATAAGATAAAAGCTAGGAAAGTGGTTTTCCAAATGAAAGGAAAATGCATCTAGTCTCACAACATGTCATACTCAGGGAGTTGAACATTTGTTGGCAGTTCGTAGAGATTATGCTAACAAGATAGTTGTTGAACGAATAGATACTTGGAAGTTCTTCGTAAAAGTGGGTGCAAGAGATTACTTAGTTTATTTGGAGTAGCCAACATGTGCATGTGGTGTATATTAGATTGATAAAATTTCTTGTTCACGCATCCTTGCATCAGCAGTATAAGCCGGTATACATATTTACACTCTTACATGTCCATCGTATAAGAAAGAATATTTGATTGCAGCGTACACTCACAGTATATACTCCAAAAGTGACCGTGGGTTTAGAAACAAGAGCAATGTCTTCCACCAGTTGTGAAGATTCTACCTAGAAGAAAGAATAGGTGGCAGAGTTGGCTAGAGATTGCTAGGATGCGACACAACAAGGCCAGCAGAATCTCCAAGCGATACAGTTGCTCAAAATGCTAACAACTGGGTCATACTCGAACACATTGTGTAAGTTACAACCTATCATGGTATTTGATTAACTATCTCGTATTCGGTAAAAATTTAGACACATTTATTATCTTCATATGTAACAAAGGTGGACTTCGATGATGATTTTAGTGTGGTGTTTATGTATGATGATTTTATTATGTTGTTTATGGACGATGGTTTTAGTGTGTTATTTATGGATGATGGTTTTAGTCTCTTGTTTGTGGATGATAGTTTTAGTATCTTGTTTTTGGATGATGGTTGTAGTTTCTTGTTTATGGATGATGATTTTAGTATCTTGTTTTCGACTGATCATTTTAGTATATCAGTGGAACATTATGGTATCTACATAGGAAGTCTCCAAGCAATGATCAGATACAAAAGAAGTCTCTTATATAGAAGTCTTTGAAAGAAGTCTCCTAAACAGACTAAATAATAATATTTTAGTATCTCAGTGGAACTTTATGGTATCTACATAGGAAGTCTCCAAGCAATGGTCAGATACAAAAGAAATCTCCTATATACAAGTCTCCGAAAGAAGTCTCCTAAACAAACCAGATAATAATGTTTTAGTATCTCAGTGGAACATTATGGTATCTACATAGGAAGTCTCCAAGCAATAGTCAGATACGAAAGAAGTCTCCTATATAGAAGTCTCCGAAAGAAGTCTCCTAAACAGACCAGATAATAATGTTTTACAATTGAATTCAATCACCTAAACTAATCATCCTAGCCAAAAAAACCTTAATTAAGTACAAAATATTATTAGTTATCTTGCACCCACATATATAACAAGTGCAAGATTCCTAATAACAAGTTTTTCTTGCAGCCTAACAAATAAAAATAGGAGGCATACAAAATGGGGTGTAATCGTTAGTTAATAAAATAGTCAATAAAATAGTCAGCCCACTACTACTTCTTCTCAACGCCTGTCTCATCATATGTGTCAAGATTCTTGTACCCTTCCTTTTCCATGCCCATAATGTCTGTATCATCATAGATCTCGATACATAGCTTATTCTTCATTCATTTCACATAAGTACCACAAAACAGTGAAGGCTAATCTATCCCGAGTACATGGCATTCGATGTGCTTTAAGCAATACACACCACAATCCTTGCTTTGGATGTTCTAATGCAACGACTGTACAATCTCGTGTCTGTACTCTGCCACTGACATGCTCATCATGTATTCAGCTGGAGCCAACTCACACATGATGTATGGGACGAGGACTACAAAAAGCTTCACGCGCTCTTCCATGTCTCCAATCATCCTAACTACAGAATCTCAAACAACAATATGCCTCTCAGGTATTGATATCCACAAAGCAACCCAATGACGGTTACCAACATTCAATGGAGCATAAATGTCGTCCACTTCAACTCCCCATGTCTTGTCACTGCGGATTTACAATGGCTCTTCCTCTGAGTAGTAATCAAGTGATCCACCAGGTAACCATTTCCATGTCCCGTCTGCATTGGCAGGAAAATCAAGAAACTCTTGAAATTTGCTAGTCCACATCTGTTGAAATCTGGAATCAACTATGCAAAGTTTACTTGAGCAAAACCATTTGGGATGCTTTGCATAGCGACTTCTCAGCAGATTAATCCCAGCATCTATGTGCTGCATCAAATATAAAATAAACAAAATGAAATAGTCAAGTTGAAGTATATTAGAGAAGTCTCCTAAAGAAATTGCCTAAAAAAGTCTCCTAAAGAAGTCTCCCACAAAAGTCTCCTAAAGAAGTCTCTTGATGAAGTCTCCAGATGAAGTCTACTTCAGGAGTCTATTACAGAATTGTAATATAGAATAGTCTTCTAAAGTTTACCATGTCTTCTAGCTATTTTTTAGGGGTTTTTAGAGTCATGTACCATTCCAGAGTAGATCATTAAGTCATCTTTTTCGTCTTGCATTCCCTGTAATCTCAGAAGTCTTATTACAAGTGTTTGCAAGTTATGTAAAGATGGTGATAGTAAAGGTGAAGGTGACAAATTACGATTCTTATTTCAGTCTTGCACCCCATTGAGCGGCTTTTTCAGCGTCTACGGGTGAGAATAAATCGTAGCCACCACCTGTCTTGTTTGGGATAATGCTCTTCGCTGTGTTGTTTCCTTGGTACGGACTCTCCTGTGTAGGAGCTAGTTTTTGACCCGTTCAGTCCAAACAAGGATCTTCTCTTGTACCTGCTTGGTTTTCTTCTCTTGTTTCTTTTTTTTCACAAGTTCGAAATCGATGTTGGGGAGTTTTTCATCCAGCAAGATAACACTTTCCTCAGCCTCACCATTTACACTCTCGCTTGGGAGATTATGGTCAATCTGCAAAGTCGTTTTAGGCATACCAAGTTACAATTTCATTAATAAAATATTTATAGTACATTGGGATAACATAATATACACAAATCACAACAACGGTTTTTAAGATTACAAAGATACGAAGAACAGAAATAAAAACGAATACTTAAGTTCAAAACACAGCAACAGTAAGACAGCAACCAGATGCAAATACATCTACTGTGATGCTTTCTTTGATTTACGCAGATGATAAACTTGGTTAATTGTTGTAGAGGGTTTAGAACTAACCCCAACTGGCGGATTGGTGACCGGAACCGGATTGGCGTCAACCGATTTCTGCTCATTGGATTTCACTTGCTCCTTTGATGGTGCTTCTAAGTTTAGCCAACGATTGATTAATACCTGACACTCTTTCAGCTAGAGTGTGGATCTTTTGTTAGCAATTACGCATACCTTCCATCATCCTCTGTTCCCTGCTACTAATTCTTTCCATCAACTAGGCCAGAATCCTCTTAAAGCATTGGTCTATGAACACCTTCATTGTCTCCAATGAGCTGCTGTCAGTTTCATCACATGAAGAAGACCCCTTACACTTCTTCTTCACTTCAACAGGATCAGCATCAGGTTGCTCCACACGAATTCTCTTTGACCCGCCACTCTTCAAGACTAGAGCTACATTTTTGACATCCAACACACCCGCTTTCTTCCAGTTATACTTGATGAATCTCCAGTTACGCCCCAACAGACCACACAACGCCTTTATAGCGTTGTCAATCCTTGAATCCTCCTCATCATTGTCCCATTGTGGGAACATATCTGCGTATCTCTTCTAAACGCAGGAGCGGACCCGGGTCTGCAGTAATAAAAAAGAACAAGTAAATTATTATGAATTATTATACCATTGACATTAAAAAATGTCAACGAAAAACAACTCATACCTATTTCATCATGTTCTCCCCTGGATTCTTACGACCCCTAGACCCTTTGTATGCTGGCAATAGTGGAGAAGGATTACCAGGGATGAGATTTGTACAAACTGCTGCAAAATCCGGAAGGGCATAATAGACAAAAATTTGATGGACTTGGACAAACCCATCAATGTGATAACCAGTTGATTTAGGCGTTGTTGCTTTAATAGAATCCACTAGTGTTTTGTGTGCAATTCTTCCCCACGGATAGGCCTCAAAGGCAGCAATATCCATTACCAGCCTAGCTAGTCTAAGCCGTGTGGCTTGATCAGGCCTCTTTGCATCAATAAACGCAGTATATATTGACAAGTAGTCTAGCCTCATCCGATTTTCACGGGTCTACCCTTCAAAGACTTTAGTAGCAGCAACCAACTGATCATAGCTTGGTCCTTGATCTCAAGGCATGCCAAGAAGCTCCCAAAATTCTCGCATTTCCTGAGTAACTTCAACGGTGGGGGATTTCAGAGCCTCCAAGTATGCACAGTTCTGCCCAGTTAGAAACTCAAACTCAATAACCGAGAATTGATTGGATTCATACCAATCAGAAACCAAACCTCACAAGGCTTCCTACACTGCATCTGAAAGGTGAGTAAGTGATGCACCAGTCTTGAAGCCCAACCAAACTCCATTGCATGAAACTTCAAAAACACACCAAGCCTGGAATTATAGAGCTCCAGCCGTTCATCGTCCGGAAGAGCATCTAGCAGCGCATTAATAAGCCTGAAGTCTCCACTAAAATACTTGATACTCTTCGTTGGCTGAGGTTCACAACCATTTGTGAAAAGCCTACGTGGAAATATTGGCCTTTCCACTTGGGTACCTGCAAACGTCAAAGAAAGAAAGTTAAATAATGAACTTTATCAGAAAAACAATCAAAGAACAAGTCTACTTAGAAGTCTCCTGAAGAAGTCTCTTTAGGAGTCTCCAGTATCCTTCAAGATTCTCCGTAGAAGTCTCCTTAGGAGTCTCCGTAGAAGCTCCGTAGAAGTCTCCTTAGGAGTCTCCGTAGAAGTCTCCTCAGAAGTCTCCTTCCGAATTCTCCTTCCGAAGTCTCCTTCCGAAGTCTACTTCTATAGAAGCCTTCTTAGAAATCTCCTCCAGAAGTCTCCTCCAAAAATCTCCTAAGAAGTCTCTTCTAGAAGTCTCCACCAGAAAACTCCATTAAAAACTCTTAGAAGACTCCTAAAGAAGTCTCCACCAGAAAACTCCAATAGAGGACTACACTAGAAGTCTCCACCAGACAAAATACAAGCTATCTCACGGTTTTTCAAACTTTTTTGAGCAATTATGTTAAAAATTTGAAAATCGATGCAAACTTTTGAAAATTCAAAAAGATTCAAACTTTTTAACAAAAATTTTTAAGAAAATCAAAAGGATTCAAACTTCAAATAATTTCTGAAAATTTAAGTTATAATACAATAAAGAAATAATTAAAAAAATTTTTAAAAAAATACAACTTTCTTGGAACTTCTCCACCGCCGAGGAAGAAGTGTTGGCCATTGACCGATGGAGGAAAGACCTTAAATCCGGTGACAGCAGAACATGCAACCACATAATATTCATAAGCGTTAGAATCAAGGGTCTAAGTAACAAAAATACATAAGATCTAAAATCTATACGATCTAAAAATACCTTCAGATCTGACACCGGTATAGAGGGTGTTGACGCCGGAATCTCGCCTGAACGACGGAGGCGGTGGTTGTTGCAAACAGAGAGAGAGGCGAAGAGAAAAAGAGAGAAATAGAAAGAGGGGAGAAAAGATGAAGAAGAAGATGACTTACCGTTGGAGGCGGCGGTGGCGGCTCTTCTCGTCGGTGGTTGGAGAGGCGAGGAAAAGAAGAAAGAATTAGCAAGAGAGGAGAAGAGATAAAGAAGAAGAGGAAGAGATGAGAGGAGAAGAAGAGATAAGAGGGATTACCGTCGGAGGCAGTGGCGGCGGCAGTTCTCATCGGCGGCGCTATTAGAGAAACTGTGAGGTCACGTTGGGAGAGAGGAGGCAACATGAAGGTGGCTAGGGTTTTGGAGAAGACGGAATGAATTTCAAATTTATGTGTAGGTCCATTTTTTCGTTAATTTGGTTAACCCTTAATTTTTGGTTAACATTAACCCAATTTCAATTTAAATTTTCGCATATTTGAACTAGAAGACTTCACTGGAGTTTTCTCATACAGGAAACTTTGGGTGAAGTCTTCTCATACTAGAGACTTCGAGTGAAGTCTTCTCATATCAGAGACTTCAGGTGAAGTCTCCATGAAACCCTAAACCTTAAACAGTAACTTTTAACTTTATTTAATATACTATTTTAATTTTACTCTTTTGAATGTATGCACAATCTTACTCTCTTGAATATATGCACAATCTGATAAAATTTACAAATCTCACATGATTACCATATACTATTACCATAAAACCCTAAACTATTTCACTCTTGAAGGTATAGTCTGTTTGTAAGTTTTGTGGTTATATCTTATATGCACAATTTATAATTTCTTAATATATGCACAATTTAACTCTTTTATTCTATTTCTACATTCCAAATAAAAAATCTACAAAATACCACATATTTATCAAACCGTAAACCCTAAAGCATGACATAGCTTGTTAATGAACTTTGTGGTTTGATCTTATTTGACCATGTTTTATCGAATTATTAGATTTGTAATCAAAATTATAAACATATAACAATAATTACTATTTTAATTTTAATTATATATATATAATTAAGGAGGGGACTTCAGGTGAAGTCTCCAATGTAATGGGTATAAAGGTAATTTCGTGTTCATGTTTTTTATTTGGTCATTAAGGGTAAAACTATAATTTCACTATCCTGGTGAGTTACTTTTGGAGATAAAATCAAATGGATATATTTTTGCATTCAAAATGAAATTTTGAGTCATATTTGTCTTTTTCCTTATAGAATTAGACTGAAAATCCAGTGAAATTTGTGTTTAACCATGTTTTTGGTCTCTAAAAATAAATGTATCTCTAAATGAATAGCATTTTCTATGTATGCAGAAACGTGTCTATGAGTAAAAATTAAAGACATTCGCCTTGGATCTTCTCTAATAAATCTAATTATTGGGGCCCATAATTATTTTTAAAAATCATATACTATAATGAATTTTCTAGTTTATATTATATAAACATTCAATTTATAATCTTTGTAAATAATTTTTTCAAGAATTAGATTATTCTTTAATGAGAACTAAGTCATTTTGGGAACTTAGTTGGATTTTTCACTTTTCTTTGTTAAAACAACAATTTCAAATCTTAAATTGATTTAATCTTATTTACATAAAGTATATCACAAAAAATGGTTAAGTTAACATATATATAGAAAAAAAAACTAACCTATTTTATGAAAATTTTGTAAAAAAAATTTATTAAAACCAAAAAAAAAAATTAGATTGTAATAAAAAAAAATTATTATTTTTTATTTATATATATTAAATTAATATATTTGTGATATAATATAATTTATATTATAAAAATTGTTTTAGTTGCTTTAGTTTCCTATAACTCGCACGGCACTGTATGTATGTGAAAATATTTCCTACAAAGAAATCGTATATATTCATCTACTAAATATTTTTAATCAGATTTTCAACTTGTGATCTCATTTTTTTCTTGATTTTAGTTCCAAAGTCAAACTAATAAGATTCGGATCCGTCATCAAAGAGTGGTGGCCATAAACAAAAGAACAGATTTTGATTAATATTAACAAGTATACACAGTTTTAATTACAATCATCTTATATATTAAAGTGGGAGACACTTTTGACAATCTTTAGAATAAAAATTCCCCTATAGTTCATAACAATCTTTAAAAATAGACTTGAAATAGGTTTTGTTATATATATTTATTTTAAAAATCTAAATTAATAAAGATTTAATGAATAAAAATTTAAAAAGCTAAAATAAAAAAAAAACGGTTACAAATCCTATTATTGATTCGGTTCCGGTTTTGGTTTGGATTCGATTTTCCGAGTATATAGATTTAGGATACCTTTTTGGTATTCTATCGGTTCGGCTCATCTAATTCGGTATTTCTTTATTTTGATTTAAGACTTATCCAATATTTTTATTGTTTGGATAGAATTTGGTCCGGTATAGATCGAGTTCGGGTTCGAGTATTTATATATATAAATTCAAAATTACAAGAGATTTAATAGAAAAACTCTAAACCATTTTGTTTTTGATTTGGTTCGGGTTCAGATTTACGTTTGGTTTTTCAAATACACAAATTTATGATATATTAAGATAATTTACCGTATTCATTTCGGGTTCAGTTTCTCTAATTCAAGATAATTTCAGTTCAAATTTTAGACTTCTAAAATAACATTTAAAAAACACGTTGCGGGATATATAGGTGTATAATTTTAATTTAAAAGATTCTCTCCGACATATTTTTTGTTTGACTTGGTTTTTACCAACAGTTTATCTAGAAAAAGAAAAAAAGGTTTATGAGTTCAATAATCATGTCTAGAAAATACGAAGTCTAGAACACGTGATGTGATTGATTCTTGTTGGGGAGGTCCACCGATGGGGATTGCCTATCCTAATGTAGCAATTACCTCTACTTTTAAAACTTTTTTTTTGTCTCTAATTAAATAAGTAAAATTATAACTTATTATTAGAAAACTCGAAGACATATCGTTTAAATTCATATTGTCCTTAAATTATTATATGATTCAATTGATAATATTATAGTTCTACTTACTGGATCGGAATAGCATTATACTTTAAACTTATATTCAGCAAACAATTTTATCGATGAATACACTAATACGTGTCAATTGTATTTTAAATGTAAAACGGTGAAGGGTCTATTCACATAGACAAAATCTTGAACACAAAATTAAGGCATGCCGACCATTAGCAAAATGAATATAGATAATTATTGATTTAGATTATATAACAAAATATAACGTGCTTGTTTAGATTGTTTAAATTAACATAGATAATGATAGAACAACAACACTAGCATAGATCATCCATTATAGTACAAAATTTTGATGATGTTTAGTCATCTACAATCTTAACCATAACACTATGTAAATCAATATTTATGTATGGTTTAAAGTCAGTTTCAAAGTTTGAGAAAGTCATGAAAGATAAGCCTAAATATTTATATATATATATATATATATTGTGATCTGATATGCAAGACTGTAACTGCCTGGAACCTTCAATTATATCCAGCAACAAGAAAAATAAAACTTTAGGAGTACATCGAATGATACATTAAAATATTCATATCGTATAACTATAAAATATTCATCGCGTGTACCAATATATAATTATGGATAGGAAGATCCAATTTTGGTTTATCCTTATGACCAAACAAGGACCAGCTTACTTTTCGAGCTTGGGCCTACCTATCCCGATAAAGACCTCTAGCGTCTGAACAAATTTTCTACATTTTGTTCCGAATTATGCGTGGGGATAATTTTCTTTTAAATTTATTTAATTTTGAAAATTTATTTAATTTTGAAAATTTATTTAATTTTATACATTAATTAATTAAAATCATATAAGATATTGAAGTTATAATATTTTGAAAATATTAAAATAAATTTGGTAAGGATATACTTGTAATCAACAATGCTAAAAAATATTAGGAAAACTTATATATTATCATGCAATCAAAATTTGACTAAATACATCTGTAGTAAAAATATGTAAAATAAAAAAATATTTAAAATAAATTATTCACTATATTTATTAACAAAATTCAATGAAAAATAAATAGATAAATAACTTACCTATATATTTTTAACAAACTTTCTAGATAAAATATATGCCAAATCAGTCAAATATTTTTCAAATACTTGTGTTGAAAAATAATCACATAGTATAATAAAACACAAATTAAACTTAATTGCATTTGTTTAGTAATCGTCGCCATACTCCATGAAACAAAATGTATTGATAATTCTTGATTTACCTAGAGTTGATTAATTTTGAAAAAAATTTCACTAAAACTTCTTCAATAGATGCATGGATTTGTGTCTCCTAAAAATAATTAGAAAAAAATTGAAGATTGAATGATGAATCGGTTGAACAAAACAAAAAAAATTGATTAATATATATAGATATATATATTACTTGGAAACATTATTCATATTATTATTTATTTTTCACAAATTTTTTTCTTTACAATAATGTCTTTTATAGCAACACTAAATCAAACATTATTTATATTAAACGTAGTGTTTGTTGGAGGTGGATCCGAGATCCTATTTCGGTCCACGGAAACAATGGGCTAAATTCTAAGTTTTGAACTCGGCAAGTTTATCGAAGTCTCAATTCGGAAGATTTCCTTCTTGAAAGCGCGCTGAAGTATAAGGAAGTCGGATGACACGTCAGCAATAAAGAAATGGAAATTTTCCTATTCCCACATGGAAAATTTCCGAAAATCTATCAAGACTCTTCTAAATACGGTCTTATCTAGAAATTTGTATATTTTCCTTTATCCAATCTACTTTGTAACCGCCTCTATGGTCTATAAATAGAGGAACGAATCCTTCAAAGAAAGGATCCACTTTTTGGCACGAGACATTAAACAATATACTGAACTCGATAACTATCTTATTCACAATATACTTTTTGTTCTCCAAAGCCCTAAAAGAATCATTGCCCAATCTTCCCTCTTTTAATCAGAATCATGGACTTATCTCCTTGTGCTAGACCCGGTTTGAACAGTTGGCGCCATCTGTGGGGAATATATTGAAGGAATTATTTACACATGAGCAAATAGTGTACATGAAACAAATGATGGTGGAAGACGAAGTAACCATCAGCTCACCCGAAAGGAGGAACCTTAACCTCCAAGAAAACATTGATCCAACTCTCGGATCGTCCTTGAACTATGTTCAAACTCAGGAAAAGAACAGAGAAAACTCTCAGGAAGTCGCCGCCCTCCCCGATCTGCTGCAGAGACCACTTTCAATCAAAAATTTGGTGCGCAACATGATAGCGCAATTCGAAGCCTCTGATCGAAGAAACTCGAAAAGATTCGACAGAATTGAGTCTTGTCTAAATGAAAGTAGCCTCCCATCTACACAAAATAATAGGCCAGACGGAAAAGTGTTAGCTAGCATCCAAAGAAATCTGTTCAGAACAGTTCTGAGTCCACAACCAACCAACATGACCGGACCAGGGTAGACTACAACGCCAAATGCATCAGGGCAACAAACGACGACTACAATGGACGCAACAGTTGTATACAGGATGATAGAGGACATGCGGTCTCAGTTCCATCAAGCCACCAGCTTGGCACCAGAGATTGGGTGAATTTTAGCTCAAGCTCGAAACTCGCCCTTCGCGCCAAGGTTAAAGAGAGTCTCGGTAAATCGGGGACCAAGAATAAGGTGCCCTACATACGATAGGACTACTGAACTAATCGAATTCATGAGTGCTTTCAACGTCATGATGAACGAGACCACTTACAATCCCGACCAGGAAGATGCAGCTTACTGCCAACTCTTCACCGAGAATCTAACCGGTGACGCCCTAGTATGGTTTACCAAGTTACCAACTAGATCGATCGAGAGGTTCAATCAACTCGCCGAATTATTCATGAAGCAATACGCCCTATTCGTCAACCAAGATACTTCTGCAGCGGAGCTACGGTCTTTGAAGCAAGGATTTGATGAGTCTCTAAAGTCGTATCTCGGACGTTTTAAGAAAATCTTGACTAAAGCCAAAGTCAGCGACGACATGGCCATTGAGGCTTTAAGAACAACAATGGTTACGGAAAGGCCCTGCGGAGATATCTATTCGTAAATCATCCCAATACGATCTCGGATGTCCTATGCAGAGTAGCGAGGTATGCAGACTACATGGAAGAAAAGCAAATCCTCGCTAGAACGCAAAAAATTCATCAAGACACGGGAGCTAAAGAGTCGAAAGAAAAATACCATGAGCCGAGACAATATAACAATAGAGGAAAAGAGATCTCGGCAACAGCTTTCCAAGTCGGCGAAACTGATAGTTCAGCTCGTAAAAACCTATTCCACAACACTTACAACCGAAGTGAATACTGTGCCTTCCATAATAGGTTCGGTCATTCCACTTCTAAGTGCAAACAGTTACAAGAACTATTTACCGAAAAATTTATCAAAGGAGCATTGAACCTTTCAGAATAAAAAACTTAGAATTTCAAGGCACAAAAGTGAAAAGAAGCTGAGTTGTGAAAAGCAGCTTACAAAGCGGCAAATCAAGACAGCAATGCCAAAGAAAAACCAAAATGGCAAAAACAAGATGGGGAGACCAAAGAATCATAATCCCTGAGAGTAGAGGTTAATTTAATCATGGGAGGATTACAATTTTGCGACGACATTATAAGGTCAATCAAGAGGTACAAGCGGAAGGTTGTCGCAGCAGTTAACCTTGATCCAGTCCAAGAAAGCTAAGGATCGGTCGATCCAGAAGTTACATTCACTGCCAAGGATGTTGAAGGAGTAAGCTTCCCACATTAAGACTCGCTAGTCGTCAAATTACGAGTAGCCGACTGCAAAGTATCTCGGATACTCATCGATATAGGCAGTTCAGTAGATCTAATCTTTAAGGAGACGTTGGATAAGATGGCTTTACCAGACGCACGACTCAAACCAGTGAAAAGAACGTTGATTACATGTGATGGAAGCACGATAAATATAATCAAAACTATCAAGTTAGCAGTCCGAGTTACCAGAATTACAAGATGGATCAAGTTCTTGGTAGTAGATAAACCACCAACTTACAAATATGATAAACCGCCAATTCATGCTTTATCACTGAATTGAAGTTGCGAAACAAATCTTGCATGATTACGGTAACTATGAAGAGAAAAATATTAACAGAACCTCCTGTTCCAAAAAAGCCAGATCAATCCAGTGTTGAACTCGTCAACATAGATCTAACAGACCCGTCCAAGTGCGTATTGGGGTCAATATGAGTAAGTCAATCCGAGACAAGTTGATCCAACTTCTAGAACAAAACATAGCAACATTCGCATGGACCACTAAAGATATGCATGGAATCAACCCAAAGATTGCAAGCCACAGATTAAATGTTTATCCGACCTACAAGCCCATTAAGTAGAAGTAAAGAAAGCTAACAGAGGTTGTAATCGATGAGGTCAAAAAGCTAACCGAAGCTGGGACAATTGTCAAAGTCCAATACCCGGAATGGTTAGCTAACCCGGTTGTTGTTCCCAAGAAGAATGGAAAGTGGCGAGTATGGGTGGGCTTCACAGACCTCAATAAAGCATGTCCAAAGGATAGTTTCCCACTGCCAAATATTAACATAATTGTCGAAGCAACCGCCGGAAACAAACTCCTTTCATTCATGAACATCTTCTCGGGGTAAAATCAAATTCGGACGCACCCTGACGACATGGAGAAAACTTCGCTCATCACAGAATGTGGTACTTAAAGCTATAAAGTAATGCCATTCAGTAGAAAGAATGCCAGAGAAACTTACCAGAGATTAGTCAACAATATGTTTGTCGATCAACTCGGACAAACAATGGAAGTTTACATTGACGACATGCTCGTGAAATCTCTTAAAGTCGAAGATCACGTCGAACATCTAGCACGATATTTTCAAACATTAAATGAATATCAGATGAAGCTCAATCCGGCAAAATGCACCTTTGGAGTAACCTCAGGAGAATTTCTCGGTTACATAGTCACTCAAAGGGGAATTGAAGCAAACCCAAAGCAAATTAAAGCAATCCAAAAGCTACCTTCTCCGAAGAACAAAAGAGAGGTTCAAAGGCTAACTGGCCGAATAACGGCCCTAAATCAGTTTATTTCACGCTCGACGGATAAGTATTTCCCATTTTACAACTTATTGTGGGGAAACAAAGAGTTCAAGTGGGACGAGAAGTGCAAGAATGCCTTTTCTGAGTTAAAAGAGTATCTTTCAACCCCACCAATTCTTGTGAAACCTGAAGATGGAGAGTCTCTATACTTATACATTACGATCTCGGCATCAGCAATGAGCAACATGCTAGTTCGAGACGACAGAGGAACTCAGAATCCAATTTTCTACACAAGCAAATCTTTAGACAGAGCAAAAACCAGATACCCGACTACTGAGAAAGTCGCGTTAGCAGTGGTGACCTCGGCAAGGAAGTTATGACCTTACTTCCAATCTCACACGGTCATTATGTTAACCAATCACCCGCTACGAACGATTCTACATAGTCCAAACTAATTCGGAATAATAACTAAGTGGGCCATCGAATTATGCGAATAAGATATCAAATTTAAAGGATGAACAAGTGAAAAGTTTCAAGTACTGGCCGACTTTCTAATTGAACTGGCCCCCTGACTTTGAACCCTTAGAATTGGACAATGACCTTCGGACTTAGAAGATTTACGTTGATGGACCATCATCGCAACATGGTTCGGGAATCGGAATCCGACTTGAAAGTCCGACAAGAAAAATCTTTGAACAATCATTTTGACTCGCATTTCCAGCATCCAACAATGAAGCAGATTATGAGGCATTAATCGTAGGAATCAGGCTGGCCAATGAGATCGGGGCAACTGAAGTAAAATGTTACTGTGACTCTCAACTGGTAGTCAACCAAGTGAATGGAGGCTATGATACCAAAAACGACCGGATGGAAGCATACCTCAAAGGTGTCAAGGATTTGACGAAGTGTCTGAAGTTCAAAGTAAACAAAATCTCCCAATCTAAGAACACTTCAGCAGACGCCTTAGCAGCTCTCGCATCCACAACAGATCCCATTCAAAGGAGGATAATACCAATCGAAAGTATAGACCAACCAAGTATAAGTTTACCGGAAGGAGATGTCAAATTTTTCTCGACAATAGCCGAAACTAGGGACAACTTCGACAACGAGATGCTAGACATTGAACAATCCAGCGAACAGAAAACCAACTGTCAAGACAAAATTCCAGCGTACATTATGGATGGAGAGACGCTAGAGGACAGATGGGCAGCCTGCCGACTTAAAGCTAAGTGCGCTTTCTATGCCCAAGTCGATGGAAAGTTATATCGGCGAAGTACGAACAGGATCCTCCTCACTTGTGTCAATGGTGACGAGATTAGTAAAATCATTAAAAAGACGCATGATGGATCTGGTGGAAATCATAACAGTGGAAGATCGCTTGTACACAAGATCAGAACTCTCGAATAACATTGGCCAACGATGGCGAAGGATTGTGCGCAATATACAGCCAAATGCGACAAATATCAACGACACGGGCACATCATTCACGCCCTAACTGAAGAGCTAACTTCAGCAGCTATGCCATATCCGTTTATGTGGTGGGCGATGGACATAGTCAGACCGTTGCCCTCATCTCAGCAAAAATATTTTATGCTTGTTATGACAGATTACTTCTCAAAATGGGTCGAAGCAGAGGCTTATTCGCACATCAAAGACAGAGATGTAGTGAAGTTTGTGTGGAAGAACATAATTTGCCGATATGGGGTGCCTTACGAGATTGTAACAAACAACAGATCTCAATTCATCTCGAAGAAATTCACCAACTTTTGTTCCAAATGGAACATCCAAGTGAGCAAATCTACTCCGCAAAACCCACAAGGAAACGGGCAAGCCGAGGCAACAAACAAGTAGATCATAGATGGAATAAAGAAAAGGATGTCAGAAAAGAAAGGGAATTGGGCTTTCGAGTTGGTTGGCGTGTTGTGGTCATATCGAACAACACCAAGACGCTCAACCAGAAGAACTTCTTTCTCTCTTTCTCATGGAATGGAGGAAATGGCTCCAGCAGAATTAGTAGTACCGACTATGCATCGAGAACGTTTTCCCAAAGATGAAAATTCAAATAATGAAGCAATAGAAACCAGCATTGACGACTTGGAAGAAGAATGCAACGAGACACTTCTCCGAGTATAGAACTATCAACAACAGGCTGCAAAGTACTACAATAAGAAAGTTTGTGGAAGACACTTGGCAGTAGGAGATCTGGTACTCCGGAAAGTATTTGAAAACACGGCAGAACTTAACGCAGGAAAACTTGGCACTAACTGGGAAGGTTCGTATATCATCTGTGAAATCATAAAACTAGGAGTCTACAAGATCACAATGATGGAAGGAGAGATGGTTCCTCGAAGTTGGAACTCCATCAACTTGAAATGATACTATTATTGAAGATATGCCGACTCAGCAATCTAAATGTGTCACTTGACACATCCTCATCTAATTAATTATGTAGTCAGAACTACGTATTAGCTTGATTCCTGCGGGGTACGTAGGTAGCCTTTGGGTGCAGCTATAACTAAATAAAATTTTTAAGTCCCTATCTCGGGTCCAAAGAAGAAAAAATTAGGTTATACCCTAACTCCTGAAAAAATACGAGATCAAATTCTCACAAAACAGATTACAATTCTACATTGAATTTGCCGAGATTAAATTCTCGGCAAACATTCAAAGCCGAGTCTTATAACCTCGTCGGGTCATAAAATCCCACTCAATATAACTGAGTCTTAAAACCATGCAGGGTCATAAAATCCCATTAAACCAAGGCTCAATATAACTGAGTCTTAAAACCTCGCCGGGTCATAAAATCTCATTAAAACCAAGGCTCAATATAGCCAAGTCTTAAAACCTCGCCGGGTCATAAAATCCCATTCAATATAGCTGAGTCTTTAAACCTCGTCAATATTCAAACCTTCGGCGAGTTAATAAACTCATTAACCTTTTCTATAAAATATTTGGCAAAGCAGAGGTGTCACCATTTAAACCGAGTCCAAATCTCGCCAAGTCCCTAAAATCTTGCTAATATCTAGCCGAGTTAAAACTTCGCACAATAAAAGCCGAGTCTCTAAAATCTCGCTCGTACCAAAACAGAGTCCAGAATCTCGCCGAGTCCTTAAGATCTCGCTTATACCTAGCCGAGTCAAAAATCTCGCATAATTAAAGCTGATCTAAATCTCACCGAGTCCTTAAAATCTTTTTCATACTTAGCCGATTCAAAAACCTCGCACAAACAAAACCGAGGCAAATTCTCGCCGAGTCAAAAATTTGCTCGAAAACATAAACTCTCACAACAATAAGACGAGGCAACTAAACTCTTCCAAATCCAAAAGATCTTGATCATAGTTAATTGAGTCTTAAAACCTCATTGAACGAACTTTGAAATTTTCCAAAATAAAGGAGAATAGCGGAATATTATACATTCAAAAAATAATAAGCAATGTTTTTACAAATTTTCCATAAAAGGGAATGAATATGTTTTTTACAAAAAAAAACAACAAACAAACAAATATTAAATCTAAGCGCTAGTCCCGACCTGCTCTGCTTCGACATTTCCCTGCTCAACCAAGACTTCCTTGTCGGCAACCTTTGAAAAATATAATATCTTTGTTTGAGCCATAAAAGTCGAAACCCCGAATAGGAACATATAAAATTTTGAAATCCTTTACACTAACCTTTGGACAATCCTCAGTCCCAGTCACAGCTACCTCATTCGGATCCGACCGAAACGTAAGCATCTCGCTCCAAGCTAAAGCGGCTTCCTCCAGGTTAGGAGACTTGCAAAACTCGAAGGTCGGCATAACCAAGTCGTTCGGATGAAGAACCTTGACAACCTCCTTCTCGATAAGGGCCCTAGTAGAAGCAAGACTGGAAGCCCCGAAGGAGATAATATCAGCATCAACCAGGTTATTCTTACTTAGCAAGTGCTGCAGGAGATGGTCGTAGCCACACATCTGAGCATAGCCCAAGCGGGTCGTCAAACTTGCTTCAAGGAAATCAAAACGGTCTGAGATCCTCATTGAAAGTACTTAACCTTACCTTTAAAGGTGCATATGCCGTCATGAAGAGAGGAGATGGCCACCTTATGCTTCTCTGCCGCCCGGAAAGCAGCATCTCGGAGCTCAATTACAGACCTTGAAGTATCCTTAAGAGCAGAAATCTCCTTCTCGTACCTCAGAAATTTCAAGCGCTCCGCCTCTACCTCGGATGTTAGCCATGTTAGATCACTCTGAACTGTCACCAAAGAAGATCTAGCCTCCGCCACCTCCTAGCCGAGTTAGATTTCCCCAGCTGTTCCGACATCTTATTTAACCGGCAGGAATTCTCAGCCTCAGCAGCCATCGCCTTCTCCTTCCCCAAGAGAACCCAATTCATCTGGGCAATCATTTGAAAAAGAGAAAAGAAGCGGAGACAAAAGTCAGAAATAAGCCAATTTAGATAAAACAAAAAGGAGAAGGGGAAACTGAATACTAACCGAGAATATCGACTTCGCCATGGCGATGTACTCCTCCTGATTAACCATCTCGGACACAGGAAGAAAAGCCTCGACAGAATCCCAAAGGAAGCGCATTAAGTCGGCCTCTTCCACCTCGCAATCCTTGATTGGCGTCGGCTCTTCGAAGGCGTATTTGAAACTGAAGTCCCCGGAAGCTTTACTCCTCTTAACAAAAGGAACTTTAAGAGGAGGAAGAGGATCCTTACGTTTGTTGGTTGCCTTCCGAGCAACCTCAAGAGCAGCAGCGTGACCTGGCATCACCGAACAACGTCTAATCACCTCGTCGCCTAAACACGTAGCAAAGGAGATTTTTCGAGAGATATTACCTTTAGCAGCAGGATCAACTGCCGACTTCTTCTTCTCGAGCTTCTTCCTCAGGCCCGAGGAACCAGATGGAGATACTGGGTATTCTAGATCCCGAACCCTGACAAAGGTTTTCATCTTCTTCTTCTTGGAAGATGGGGAACCCATGGAACCCTTATTGATCTTATCGGGAAGATTAGCCTTGGCCTCAGAGACCAGAATTTCACCTTCTTAAGACTCCAAGTCTATAAGTAGAGTCTCAGAAACAGGAGCAGGCTGCACCTCGGTAGCCGAGTCCTCTTTAGGGATATAATCAGCAGGTTAGAGAGTACCGACTTCAACAGGGGAAGTCGGGACATCTCCAAAAATGGCGTCTAGGCCACCAAAAACATTAGGCATGGTGAAGTCGTCAACCCCCATGTCAGCTTGCAGAACTCCTGAGAAAATGAATAGAATTAGACATCAATTCAAGATCACAAATGTCAATTTCGTTTATAAAAAAAACTTAAACTTACCCCTTTGATATCGAGCAGTCTTCTTGAGAAGATCATCACGCAAGAACTTCCAATTGAGTTGAGGAATGCTGAAAAGCTTGTTTACAAGTCCTGGTGCTTGGGAAGGCGAGGACGAACAGCGGCAGACGGGTGCTTGACTGCAAAACAAAGGAAGTGAACGTAAACATCCGGGAGAAAAGTAGAGGCAAAACGTCGTCATTCCTAGAAATCTATGAGGTGTTCTGGCCGAGGAAGAATGGAATTCCAAAGGTCTTTGTTAACAAAAGACATCCTCGGGACGAACGAAGAAGTATCGAGTCTTCCAATCGGTAACTTTAGAACTCGACTCATCAAAAAATCGTAGGCCAGTTTTGACCTTGACAAAGAACGTCCCCTTTGAGGCTTTGACTTCACAAAAATTAAGCATGTCCTCGAAAAACCAAGTTGAAATATCAACACCCGCCTCACTACCAAGGATCAAACCCCCACAATTTTTGCAACTCCAAAAACTCCAAGCTGAGTCATTGCAATCCTCTGAGCATAGCAGTACCTAGGGAGGAGATCCGGGATCGGAAACCACATTTTGGATTCTATGAACCACCAGTCATAGATGGCAACATATCCATCTAGAGGAGTCCAAGATCGGGCACTAGAGTCTGGAAGCTTAATGTCAATATCTCTTATCTCGGGACATGCAGCATAAAGTTTTTCAAGTCTCTTCGAATTGATGATCGATGGCCCGACATCGAGTTCATCGTACCAGTCACCTAAATCACTAAGCTAACTATTGGAAAAATACATATCTACATAGTCGTGGGTCCTACTACTCGAAGTTGAAGAAGAACCGGAACTAGAATCGGAATTCTCAAAACTAGATTCAGATCTATCTCTCTCCATGACAATAAAATAATAAAAAGTACGGCAACTTGAAAATTAAAATTAGAGAGAGAAAGAAGAGAAAAGTTACCTTGTTAATCTCGGATGAACGTAAAAAGTAAAGAAATAGGAGCAGTATTTATAGAAAAGAAGCGGAAAACGAATCCGTGTGAAATGATGACTTACAAAAATCGAGGAAACCACCTCAAATAACCCAATCGCAGAGTGACACGTGGACCGAAGATTCTAGAAGCAGAGAACTTCCTGACTCGGAAACTCGGCAATAGATTCCCAGTCTGGGGGAGACAGTTGTTAGAGGTGGATCCGAATCCTACTTTGGTCCATGGAAACAATGGGCCAAATTCTAAGTTTTGAACTCGGCAAGTTTATCAAAGTCTCAACTCATAAGATTTCCTTCTCGGAAGCGCGCTGAAGCCTAAGGAAATCAGATGACACGTCAGCAAATAAAGAAATGAAAATTTTTCTATACCAAAAATCTAGCAAGAATCTTCTATATACGGTCTTATCTAGAAATTTGTATATTTTCCTTTATCCAATCTACTTTGTAACCGCCTCTATGGTCTATAAATAGAGGAACAAGTCCTTCAAAGAAAGGATCCGCTTTTTGGCACGAGACATTAAGCAATATTTTGAACTCGGCAAGTATCCTATTCACAATATACTTTTTGTTCTCCAAAGCCTTAAAAAAATCTTTGCCCAATCTTTCCTCTTTTAATCAGAATCGTGCACTTAACTCCTTGCGCTAGACCCGGTTCGAACAATGTTGACACATAAGCTTTTTTAATAAAACACTTCTCTAGTAATATATAAGATGATTAATTTTAATATTTAGATCAATTTTGTAATCAACAATGCTAAAACTGAATGTGGTGTTGATACATGAAAATTTGTTAACATAATAAATAATTATATTTCTTTAAAAGAAATAAATTAAGTTTTTAAAAAAATTAACAGTAAATAAATGTAAATAAAATTAATAAAGTATTCAATCAAAACAATTTTTTATTTAACTTTTGGATAATTTTTAAACTTAGGAGATAGTTACATTTCTTTAAAAATAAAAAATATTTAAAATAAAATAATTAAAGTAAAACAGAATTAATCTTTATATTTTGTTAAAACAAAAAAAAAACTAATTAAAATAAAATAATTAATTAAAAATGAATTAATCTTTAATAAACTAAATTTTATAATTAAGGGCAAGTTTATAATCAACTACGTTAAAATTAAACATGGTGTTGACACATAAGCTTTTTAATAAGAATCACTTCTCTAATAATATATAAGATATATGTAAAATTTGTCGCTACAAACAAAGAATAGTGAAACCAGAATACTCAAACTTTAAAGTTGTGTAAGAATTCCCACTATGGTTTTAAAGAATTATGTCGCTCCTAAAGGTTGTCCAATATCAAACTAAGAACATTATGAGAAGAAAACTTTTATGGTGAGAAAATGAGAGAAAAACTTTTATTGAATCTTCTTAAAACCGATAAAGTTTGTTACAGTCACTTAAAACTAAAAGAAAGAGATAACGGAATAAACCAGTAACAATAACTGAGAATCTAAGAATAATAATGAACCCAATTTACATTAAGTAAACCGAATTTTCTAATTTATGATTCTGATACCCCTCCTTAAGATGGTAGTGAGATTGAATTTAAAGTCATCCATTATGATCTGACTCTGAATGCTAAAGTAAGAATCATTGAGTCCTGCAAGAAATTTTATAACCTTTGATCGATCTTGTTTAGTATGAGTAGTTGCACAACATTGACAATTTCTACAGGTTTTTAGACAATATGTTCCATCTAGATAATCTCAAAGAGTCTTCAACTGTGTATTATAACTTTGTATAATACGTTGACAAATCCATATCCCCTTGCTGTAAAGACCAAATATGCTAGGACAACTGATATGATCTTGGTAAATTTGTCACATGAAACCGTGACATCAAATAATTCCATATTTCTGCAGAATCAGGTAACCTCAAGATACTACTGCATATCTCCTTGAAACAGAATTGAGGATCTATGATTTGACCATGCTATTGCATCTAGACTAGATGTTATGTAAAGGATCAGATTCTACAGGTTTTGGTAATGATCTATCTATAAATCCTAACTTGTTCTTGGCATCTAAAGCAATCCAGATAGCAATATTCCAAGTATTATAGATGGTACCATCTATAACTTCAGATTTTATAGTTGAACCAGGATTATCTGCACTTGTCAGGAAATATGGAGAGTACTGGATTCCAACAAAATCAAATTGATCTTGAGATGCAGATTTCAAAACACTATCTGAACATATCATTGAAGACGATTGATTATGATTCTGAGATGGATTTGCGTCAGTTTCAGCTGGATTGTTACCTACAGAACCTTGATTCATTGCTGAACTCTCTGGTTTCATTGATCAGACTTTCTTTTTAATGATCGTACTTCCACGAGCAACATGCCTTTTGGTTTTGCGAATTAGAATCATACTTGCAAGATGAAGAACTTGGCGGAATAACCAATTGAATTAAGAAGAACCGTTTGGCGGAATAACCAAACCAAAAAAAGAATTGCAGAAGAAAATCTGCAAAACACCACAACGAGAAAGAAAAAGAAAGATTCAACAGAGAATTTTTTCGATTAGGTGAATTTCGAAGCGGGAGAGAGCAAAATTTTTCTCTGATACCATATCAAACTAAGTACAATATGAGAAGAAACTCTTCATTGTGAGAAAACGAGAGAAAAACTTTTATTGAATCTTCTTGAAACTGATAAAAGTTTGTTACAGTCACTTAAAACTAAACGAAAGAGATAAGAAAATTAATCAGTGACAATAACTGAGAATCTAAGAATAATAATGAATCTGGTTTACTTCTGAATTTTCTAATTCCTAATTCTGATATCCAAATTCATGTTTGTCAAAATGGCATCCGTAATCCATATATCCTTAAACCCTAAACTATATATTGGTGTCTTATGTAACTATCCCGTTTGAATTTGACTAATTCATGTAATTTATCACAAATATTATATCTGAATTACTCGTATTATGTAAGTAAATTAGATTAATTAGGAGTAGCGTAGCCCACAATAGTGTAGTTTTTTAGATTGAATGATGGTCCCCACAATATCTCTTTCAGTCCTTTATTACAATAATGGTTTGGAGAATTTATATAGAAGAATGTCCAATTGAACCACACTATGCATGCTTTGCCACATCACCACAAGCTAAAGGTAGTAGCTGAAATTAAAAAGTAAAATTTAGCTTTATATATCTTGCTTGATCTGATTATCTTCTAAATCATCTCAAAATTTTGGATATTTAATAATTAAGGACCGATGGTTACATTATGTAACTTCATATTTTCTTCTGGATATTTCACTTCTGTTGTCTGTCCACCGCTATTGCGAACTCATCAAGTCAGTCAAGAGGTAGAAACAGTAAATCAACGTATCGAAGACATAGGCTTTGATATAATTAAGAAAAGAATATTCGTGTGCACCAAAAGCTAACGTGGTTTGTTTTATTGGAGTTTGATGATTCAGTCTGGTCAAAACCCACTTGAGTTTTGGCCCATAATGATAGTAAGTGTTTGACAAAGACCTCTTTGTTTTGCTTGACCTAAGTTGTTTAATGGAAAGTATTACTCATAATTACTTGATCAACCAAAGTGCTTACGTCTATATCACCAAATTACTCATATTTCTCTCCACCCACATCAAATTATACATATTATTTGTTTTCCTTTTATTCGTTCTCATCATAGAATAAAGATCAAAATACATTCATGCTGAAAAGTTTGATTCATGTTTCTAATCTCTTGTAGATAATCAGATATGTAACAATATAGATAGCTGTAGTAAGAAACTGTAATCATAAGACTCAACTAATTAACCAATCAACTCAACTAATTCTATGTCCACTGCAAACAAAAAAACAAAAAAGAAAAAGCACATGGACTCATTTGAAGTTAAAAAATGACAGTAATAATCTGCAAAAACATTATTAGTATATGTAAATATTATTGAATAGAATAAAATTATTAAGTTGATTTACATGTTGATAACCCTAAATAATGGAAATCTTTCCTAATTCTTATCGTACGGGGATTATGAAAATGTTTTTCGGTTGGATTTCACGAGCTTAACTTTATAATTGGGCTATTGTGACCCAAAATCTTCAATAGTATAAGCCAAAAGATATTCGTAAAGTACGATATACAACTTGTTTGATCTAGATCCAACACGACTGTTATCACATTTAACTTAATGCATTAATCACAGACTCATACGCTCATAGCATACACATAACACATAGAGACACACACAATATTACGATTATTTTCAGAAACTTGGATAAAATATCTCACTGATCTCCGGCAAAAAGAAGTCTCCGAGAAGTAGAGACTCGAGATTTCTTGTTATAACCTTGTCGTAACCCCGAATCCGACTCGTCGTGATACCATCCCATCGCTACCTGCACGAACTGCCATAAACCTGTATCCAAACAAAACCAATCTCACCGACAGAGTTCAATAATCAATCCGAGAGACAACAAAGAGAAATTTGAGATAGAGAAAGTGTATGCCTTGTCTGACGGATTGCTTATTCTGACGAATATCGTGGATAGTGGCGGAGATCTTCCAGTAAAGAGGACGACCAACGTAGAACAGAACCACTATCAAAGCGATTAGGATCACTGCTCGGAACCAGATTCTCGTTGACGATGGAGACGCCATTGATCTTCCTCACTCTTGTTCTTGAGTGATCGAAATCCACAAGAGTCTCAAAAGGATTTTCTCAAGAGAATAACCAGAATATTAAATTAAATTAAATGAACGAAAGATATCACTAACCAGCAAATTAATTGTGCCACGCCATCAACATTAAATTCTAATACGGTAATTAAATGCTATATAACCCACAATGGAAGCCTCTGGAATGGAGGATTCCAATGGATTCTTTTGACAAAGAACGGATTTGATTATTAAAAGAAAAAAATAGACAGACAACGTTGTCGAGTGACAAACTCTTACAAACCAAGTGCTTTTGCCATTCAGTTCATTTCCTTTTATCCACGATTCCCAAATCCCACATTACCAAACATAACCTACTTGATGAAAACATCAATGTAAACCAAAAACCCTATTCCAAAAACATTTAACCAAAACCCTAATGTTGGACTTTCAAAGGCGATCTTTTCCGGCGATACTGTCCTCTAATCCGCCTTAAGCTCACCACCGACAAAACTTCCCATAGAAATTGATTGATTGTTATCTATTTTAGCTCTGCGTATGTTTCTCTTCGAATACATGCTTGGATCTCTTCAAGTGTTTTTCCTTTCGTCTCGGGCACCATCTTCGCCACAAATATAATCGTCATAATTGCAAAAGCAGAGTACATATAGAATGTACCTAGACAAACAAAACCCACCAACAAGGTATTAGACTCGCTTACTGTTTTTTGCAAATCAAACACATTCTTCTCCTAAACAATCCCTAAATAGTGTACCTGGAGAGCTCCAGCTCATGAGGAAGTTGAAAGTGTAAGAAACAGCCCAAGCACCAGTCCAATTCACCAGCACCACTAAACTTCCCGCGATTCCCTTCACATTTATCGGAAATATCTGCGTTTGTTTTTTAAAAAACAGAACATCACTTCAGTATACTCTTTAAACAACACTGGCTCTGTTTCTACACAGAGTTACTTGGTACACAAGATTACTTTCTGCACAAGAAAAAAGCATACCTCTGACATTATCACCCAAGGGACAGGTCCCATTCCAATGGAAAAAGCAGCTACGTAGATCTGAAATTTAAAAATGAGACAGTACCTGTGTCAGGTAACTATAGATATGTTTAAGGCAAAGCTGTTAAGTAACAAGTTAATATGTTTTACTTACAAGTACACCTCCAACGGCTAAGGAAGGAACCCATTCTAGCAACAAGCTTTGTCCCTGAATCCGAAATATAACACATTCAATGTAACGATTCGCTTTAATGAACACATTAACAGATTTCAAAGTAAAAACTAAGGTTTATGATGATATGGACCTGAAGACAGAAAGCTGTGCCTGTGAGTATACATCCCAAAAAGATACCACCAGCTGAAATCTGCAGCATCATTTGTATATATAAAATTGAGCTTTCGACTTCAAAAAAAGAAAACTATAGATTTAAAATTATATTTACCATTATTAGTGGTCTTCTTCCAGATTTATCAATCAAGACTGTTCCAAGAACTGTAATGGGCACCTGATGAAAATGATTTCATCTGTTAAAACAGTAGTGAAATAGAAATATCATTACAGAGAAGAATATGGAGTGACGTGAAAACGTTTACACACCTGAACACAAGCGATAGCTATAGTTCCGAGTTTCCCAGACGAAAATCCTGCAAGTTTTGTTAAGACATATTTAGAATCTCAAATGAATTTGGTTCTGATACAATACAAGACAAGATACTGATGTTTATCATATATACCAGCTTTTACAAACGTTTCACTTGCGTAGAAACTGATTCCATTGATTCCCACAAACTGTTGGAATACCATCAGGGAAACACCAATCTGAAGAAAGAAGACATTTAGTTATCTTGAAAGATTCAGAGTTAAATAAGTCAATTACATCAGTGGCTCTGAGTTGAGAGACTTACGATGACAGATCGACCATATTTCTTGGATACAAGATCTTGGATTCGTGTTTTTGGAAGAATCTCAACAGCTTGAATCGAGAGTTGAATATCATCTGCTTCACTTGTGATATCTGAATCTTTTCCTCGCAGTGTTTGTAAGGCTGCACGAAACTCTCTCTCACGGCCTGCTTTTGCCTGGTAAAGCAAACAAATGAATGATTTAGAATCATGTCCAAGACACTTATTGAAAATCATGAATCAGATAGAGGAAATTACCAGCCATCGTGGAGATTCAGGTATGAAGTACAAGCCAAAGAGCAAAACAATGCAAGGAGCGAGTCCTTTAATTAAGACAAACAAACAAAACATGTGTCTGATCAGTTTTCATAGGAAATTTCTTTAACAATAAACCCAAAAAAAAACAGAGCAAATTACCGAAAAGGGCAAGAGTTGTCCAGGAAATAAGAGTTCCGATCATGAAAGAAACTGATGAGCCGACCACAATCATGAGTTGGTTCATTGTTGTAAGTCCACCTCGGAGATTCTTGGGAGATATCTCAGCAATGTACACTGGGACCTGTTTTTTTTTTTTTTGTTGATTTTATTTACTTTGTTGACTGAAACTCTTTCTAAACATTGGTCCATATATATCAACATAATTAACCAAAGATATATTTATGACTACTCGATAAATTATTTTATTTCAAGTGTTATCAAATTTATCTTTAGTAGAAAAAAGAAGGTAAATTACCACATAGGAGAAAACACCAATTCCATATCCAGTAGAGAACCTTCCTACATCAAGTAACAAAGGACCCTGCACCAAATTTTAACACCATCATATCATAAATCAGAATCCATACTAATTTCTTAATATGTATAAGTAAATTTATTATTATACCTTGGAGATGAAGACAGCGAGCCAACCTGTAATGCAAAAGAAAGCTGATGTTCTCATAGCCTGAAATGAATTTTGACACACATATATAATGAATTCACATTTTAAAAGTTTGATAGTCTCTTAAGTTTGGGATAGGACAAGATTTTACCCCTTTTCGGCCGGAGAAATCTGAAATTTTACCACTCATAACAGCACCAAGCATTGCCCCGATCGTTAAGATGGATCCAAACATAGAGAACTGCATTTTCCACACACACACCAATTTAAGTGATTTCATGCCAAATTAGATTTTTCAAGTTTAATTAATATATCAACAAATTAATTAAAGACCTTAATTCTAGCCGAGTTATTCTCAATATGACAACAAAATTTTTCCTTTTTTTATTTTAATTAAAGTAACCACAAAAGTGCAAAAATTCCACGTAGGTATAATCACGAGATAAATCTCTCATACTACGAGCCGATAAATCGGCTTTACAACTATAAATTTAAGTTTTATTTCGTCATATTTTGAACTTCACATTTTTTATGCCTGAGATTTTTGTTATTTTCGTTACGCGTATTAATATATCCAAAAAAATTTTATTGACAAAGAAACATGTAGCCAAAAATTCTTTGAACAATTTTTTTGTCTTAGATAAATGTAGTTGATAAGGGAAGAAAACTTTGGTTGAGAAATAAGTATAGACACAAACCTCAGAAAGGGTAAGATTGAGATCTTGTCTTATAGATGATTCAGTAGGCGCTGAGTATCCAACCTTTAACAATTAATTCATAGAAGAAATAGTTTGGTAAACTAATTAAAAGGATAATCCTCGGATTGAAAAAGAGTCTTATGAAAGGCAAAACTTACACAAGAGCCAAACTCAAAGGAGCCACAAACAGCAACAAAAGTACTGAAGAGAACCATCGTGTATGACTCTTTAACATCACTACTCGCTTTTACATCATCATCTTGATCTTGCAAAAATGGTGTTTCTAGATCTTCAACCTTATTCACGATCTCACCACTCTCTACATCTTTGATTTCCCGAACTGCCATTCTCTCTCTCTAACTTTTAACTCTTTGGAGAGCACAAAATTTTCGAGAGAAAAGATAGAGATTGAGTATGTGAGGAGTTTTGGAGTGGGGATTGGGTATTTATAGGTAATAGATGTGTGTAAAGTCTCGACATTGGGACGAAGATATTTAAGATATTTGTCCTTCGATGGCAAAATAAATAAACTAAATTGTGACAATGATTGAGATTAAGTACTGACAAAAATAGTTCTCATGTGGGATTAAGCTGTCACTGACATGGCTCTCTTTCTTATTCTAGTCATCTCCATTTCTTGATTTTTTTTTACTATTTTAACTTTTATTTATTTATCAACATCACTATTTTACCATTTCTGTTTCATTTTTAAAAGGAATGTAATCTTATATTATTACAATCTTTTTTTCTTGTAAAATTAAATATGTAACTGAATACATTGAACAGAACAAATAAAGATGGTTTTTTCACGTTTTAGGTCATTCATTAGTGAATTACATAGTATAAACTGAAGCAAAATCATTTTATATATATGTCATAAATCTAATTATTGATAATCATGAGATTTAAAGATTTTTTAATTCAAAATATTTTATGATGTTTATTAATTAATTCAAATATATATAGTTGTTCATAAATCAAAATTTAATTTTACTTATCATATCTATATATAAAAACAAAATTATATATCTATACACCTTGTCAATCTCTTTAATTTTTTGATTGTGCAATAAAAATATTATCGTTCTCTATCAAAATAATATTGAAACTAATTTGGGATTTTGTGTTACCATTTTACCATTTGGGTCTCGTCACTTTTGAAAACCACCAATTGTGATTGCGACCAAGTACGCGTGTCAGTTCAATTTGTCGATATATTCTCGTGAGCTAAGATATTTTGTTTTATTTTAGCTTTTGGTGAAGTTTATGAATTGGTTACTTTTGAATTTTTATGTAATTTTGTGTTGGCTAATTATTGTCAGCTTTCAACCTTCTCAATTGTTCGTAACACAGAAAATATCTCATCCAAAGTCGTCTTCCGCAGATATTTTTGTTGCTGCGTTTTGATATTTAATGTACCTTTCCAATCCAAACGGTTTATCTTACCTATCCATAATTTTGACAAACCTCTCTCAATATATGATAAATATAAATTAACTTAGGTTTGTAAGTACAAACAAAATTTGATTTACGTAATTAAAAAACAAAATTTCATAGCATTGATTATAGTTTATGATAAAAAAAATTTGGGCTATATGCAGCACATCGTTTTGTTGATTGAATCAGGGTGATATGTTGTTTTTTATACTTCTCGCGAAATTTAATTGTTTGATTAAAACTATGTTTTTTTAATTTGTTAAATCCGTGTTTATAATTATGTTGTTTTAGAAGCCCGAAATCGATCCGAATTAGAATAATCGAATCCGATAAAATACCCAAATGGATTCTAATTCTATGTACCCAAAAAATCGAATCTGAACCGGAACTAAATGAAGAATCAAATTTTAGCTTTTTAAATTTTCTTTTATTATTTTTAAATTTTGATTATTTTATATAAAAATACTTGAACCAAACTCAATTTATATCAAACCGAACTATATCCGAAAAATAAAAAATATCCAAATAAGTCTCAAATCAAGATAACCAAAATACCGAATTATATGAACCGAACTCTATAAAATGCCATAATATGTGCTAAATCTATGTATCAAGTCGTTTGAATCCAAACCTGAACCGGAATCGTATCAAAAACTAAATTTATACCCGATATATTTTTATTAAATTTTTTTTCTGAGTTTTTCCAATTAAATGTTTATTAGTTTTGAATTTTTATATAAAAGTCTATAATGAAACCCACCTTAAGCCTATTTTAAAGATTATTACAAACCATATGTTAATTTTATCATAAAGTTTCTAACACAGTTAAGATGAAAGTTTTTTCCGCATTAATATATAAGATATAAAGCTGTTTGTAAACTTTGATATATTATTGTAAAGCACCGTAACATTTAATTGAAAGAAAGCCCTTTTATCAAAAAAAAAAAACATTTAATTGTAACCTAATAATTAACGGCAAAGTGAAATGAACTTAATGGTGAGATTGTATGTATAGCTTTCATGCGTCCAAGTAATCTCGAATAGTATTCTTTTGTTAAAGATGGAGAAAGGCCTCCAAGTTTAATTAAGCAAACTTGTGAAGGAAAAATAGATTGGTTTGTTGGAACACGTTACAAGTAGTGATCTGATAGGCAAAGTGGGTTTGTATCTTGTAAACTTGTACCCAATTAGCAAGCGTAATAGAATGTTGTCGTTTACCAAAATATGACTCAGACCTGACGCATTTCCATATGTATGTCCTTTCATCGTTTTCAAATCTCATCTTATTTGTCTTTTTCTACCCATTTGCGTTCCTCTTATATTAATTTCTGCGCCGATTTCTTAATCCAACAATCATCTTAATACAGTAATTACACACTTAGAAAAATTATACTATATCAGCCGAGGTGGCCAGTAGTAGTGACCTCTATATAAATTTTTAGGCATCTGGATTCGAGTCTTTCCAGGTGCAAGGAAAAGAAAGAAAAAAGTTTAGAGTTTTAATTTTGGCTATGGATCGGACCTTGTCGATCTAACTATAATAAAGTTTGACAAAAAAAAAAAAAAATACTATATCTTTCCAACAATCAAATTATTATAATCATGAAATCGTTTACTAGCTATTACGACTATCATTGTACTAAAACTATAATAAAATTTGAATAAACCATAACTGTTTATATTGACAAATTGTCATCATTATATTCTTTATAATTCGTGATGAAACGACATGTTATAATTGTTTCAGTGAAACTGGATGCTAAAGCAAAAAGCTTATAACGTCCAGACTGAAGTGCAGACAAAAAGAAAACGACATCGTATAGAGTTTGACCAAATAGAGTCTAGATACATCTGAGGAACCAAGTCATTGCTTGAAGCAGAGAATGCATATAATTCCGAGCAGTGTTTGTTCAAGAATCATTTCTTAGATCAAGGAAGAGAAACACAGGTTACAGTGAGTCAAAACAAACCCTAAGCTATATGTAACACTATTTGATGAGGGATAATTAATCACTGATCAGACCATTTCCTGTTATTACAGTTACGGCATCACTAGTCCTTCACGAAATTGGGAAGAAGAAGACAGAGATAGAGAGCAAAGTACTCCTCTGGTAATTAACAATCTTGTCTCTTTCGGAAGCGAATCTCTCTGAGAAGCTGTTGTAGCTCACTTTGTCGAACTTTTTGAAGAGCACAGCTTCATTGGTTAGATGATAGTCTCTGCTATTGCAATTTTTGTTCAAAGTTTGTGAGCCAATCTTGTCCGGATTGCTACTGCAAGCTGTGTGACCTTGTTTGGATGATAGAGAACCACACAGACCGCAAAACACACAGCGACTGTAGCGATTAAGAAAACAGGTTGACGGGACCTGAATGATCGAGCAGAGCGTATAGGTATGCAGGACTTCCTTGGCCAGTCTCCTATGTCATTTACGTTCATGACAACCTCTTTGTTTAATAGAGGATCAGTCTCTTTTCCGCCGCTATCTGATCTATAGTCCGTCTGTATCCTCTCTTTACAATCTAACCTTGCTTCCGGGTCCTGTAATCACAATGAATGCTAAACGTTAATGAAGGAAACTACGCAAAAACCAAGAGCCACGAGATTGTGTGCAGAATCAACTAATATCATCATACCGTGTCAAAAATACAATAGAGCATGAAACCAAATGTCCAAGAAAATGAAGAGTGTGGCAGAGTCCAATATACATTAAACAGGAAGAATACGGGAATTCAGATGTTAGAGAAAAACCTGATTGAAGTTTGATGTTCTTGATGGTCTGTCCTTCTGGAAACTGCTCTCACAACAGCAACCTGATGAAGGAAGAACATTCCCTGGATTTACCTTCGAGTCTTCATGGCTTTGGTGCTTTCTATATATGCCACTCGCCAAATCCATATTTTCATGTAGAAGTCTCACGTCGCAGTCACAGGTACAGTGAACGAGACTGTTTGGTTCCATTTTCTTCACCAGAGTTTTCAGATTGTTCAGTACGTTTCCTAAGATTGACGACGAGTTATTCTGTATAAGGTAATTCAACACTCTGTTGTATCTTTTTATCTGACATCGATTCACGGTTTGCTCAGTGCATTCTGCAGAAGGCACCTTCACTGACCATGCAATATCTAACAAGAGGCCACTAAACGTGCTCTGTCTCTCCCCATATTCCCTGCAACAGCAAGTCAAAGAACAGCAAGCGGTAACTGCTTGTCCCTCCGGAAAGAGAGTAGCGTTGAACTTCTGCTCTATTAGTTTCATTTCAGAACAAATAGCTTCATCTCCGATAATTAGAGGTATAAAATTCGATAGGCCAGATTCATTTTCAACCTACAAAAGTATTACAGGAGGACTGCATTATAAAGAGCTACTCATAAAAACGTATATCCTCAAAAAAATGGGTACCTCTACAAATGCAGGTCCAAAGAGATTTGGATCAGAATTAACAATATTGATCTTGTAGAACTTGTTATTACAAGAACGCTTCCCATCCTGGCGCGGTGCAGGTACAACAGAATAGTTATGAGGCAAGTACTTTCCAGAAAAAGACACGAGAAACCTACCATGAAACCAATACATGTAAGCCAATTGTTATTCCTCCCTATCTATAACATCTTAGTCGTCACAAGTCAAAGAAATCAAACCAAAAAATATTGATAAGTAATCCAAACGCAATTTTTTAAAGGTTCTTGAAATATGAGAAATAGACGACTACATAAAATTAGAGAGGAGCCCCAACCATAGATCATTATTAGGGTTGACATTCATACCGGCATTTGGGTTGCACAAGGTTTTGCCCACAGACAACGAGTTCAATCGGTTTTCCAGCTTCAAAACATGTAGGATACACAAACTGAAGATTTGGTGATTCTAATTTTACATCAACTCTCTTTAAAGCTGTTCCACCTGAGAAAAGAAAAACAAACAAGAATTAATTCACATTAATTCTAGTCTGACAAGATTATGGTTATTCAGTATAAATGAAAGGGAAAAAAAAACATGTACGCCACACGTACTTACCTTTAATTAGACGGAAAATCATGTTGTTCATATATACAGTCATCGAGCCTCGTCCAAATAGCATCTTTCCAGGTTTAAGAATAAATTCATCCAGATATGCAACAGGATCTTTAGACAACTGCTTAAACGATATACAGGAGAAGTTTATTACAGTGCAAGGTCAAGAGAGAGTTCACGGGAAGTAATACTAAGTTTGTAACTTCTCCCTCCAGGACACAATCTTCCAAGTAAACAATTTTCGGAACAAAAGAACTCCAAATAAAAAAAACGTAAGTGTTTTGATGTGTATATGGTATTCAAGAAGGACAGGTGCATAGAGACATAGATCACATCTCGGGACACCCTATTAAGACAACAAGAACATGGAAATGACGAGTACAAGTCTAAAAGATTACACTATGTACCTTCGCCCACATAATCTCTGGCATTGCTATGAAGACAGTCAAAATTGTACATCCTGGGCGGATATAGCCTTCCAGCTCAACAGGCATGGTGGCCAGCCATTGGAATATCTGCAAATTCGATAGAACACATGATATCAGTTTTTTGAGATTCTGAAAAGGGTAAACATAGTCTATGAACACTAAACTGTAATATATAATTATTGAGAATACTTGATGACGTAGTCTCCGTGGGAACTCCGCTGGATTCCAATCGTAGAGCTTGAAAGAGATCCGACCCGTTGGGCACTACAGTGAAATGAAATACTAGTTCACAAAGAGCTCAAGAGTTTGTGATATAAGAGTGACTAATAATAAACCCACCATAGTTGAGTAAGCACTTTTGTTGTCGCCACAGGAAGGTGAAAGTTCAAATTTTGTGTCATTCATTCCTTCATCTGGTTGAGCGTCACCCGAACCTGTAACAGAGACAAAGTTGTCTGCATTGTTGCTATGGGTAACGGGTACAGAACCCTGCACGGGGATATGCCAATCTTCAAAAATCAATGAAGCCTCTTGTTCTGTTCTCTGGTCTGTAGAGCATGTATTATCTGCATCAATATAATAACATTGGAAAGCAGAATCAGCTTGTATTTTCAAGGGTACTCCGACATTGGCAATTAGGAGTATATGCAAAGAAACCAGATGGCAAAATGAGTTTTGCTGTTCACTTATACCTTTTCTATCGTCAACATCAATGACGCTGTTATCATTTTCTGATAGAACTTGGGGTTGTTTTGCAGCAACGCTTCCTTTATCTACGGGTTTCCGTTTTCGTCTGTTGTTGTGACGCTCTAGCTTTCTCCGACAGCTGCGTTTTCCCTCATCAAAGTCTGGGAGGACGTGAAACCTGCCAGATAGGTTTACTCACTGTAATGACGGAAACAGCATAGAAAGGACAAAGAAATACATACACAATAATACTGATTACAAGCCAGTTGGTAACCACGAAACCAGTTAAGCTCAGCCTATGATGAACAAAGAGACTTGGTATATGATTTACTTGAAACCCGTAGAATCATTCAAGCTGATCAACGAAATAGTCACTCCCTAAATTACCCAAATTCCTGATGATAGATTCAACGGATTCTAAATCAAACAGACAACAGACAAAGCATCCCGATCTTAGATGACATCATGCTGCTAATCAAATCTCAAGAACAATCCTGAACAATTCCAATTCGATACAGAAGATAGGACCCTAAGTCAACCACAGAAGAAAATATATGCCCAGGAGATGCAGAAATTGGATTCAGCTATCTAATATATTTCCAATTACCGTTATCAAATCTCAAAGCTAAGATTGCAAAAACTGAATAAAACTGATAAAAATAAAAAACATACTTTCCACACTGTTGGCAGTATCTCTTATTCTCTCCGTCAAGCACAACGGAGCTGGCGTTGGCACACCGTAGGCAAACCCTATGTCTCCTATGGTACCCTTTGAGCTCGCTTATATCCGCTTCACAATCCGGAACCTGACATCGAGCAACACCCGACCCACCACGAACCCGTTTCTTCTTCGGCAGCTCGGCGTCCTCCAATTTCTGATCGAGCTCAGGACACGAGCACGGAAGCATACCTTCCAAGAAATTGGAACAAATCAACCTCGGGTCCCGCTTCCTAACCCGATCGGATCCCGAACCTGATTCTTCCGGAGATTCAGATTCCGTCGGAGGTTGCGTCGGATTCAGCGGCGGCGGAGGAGCAAGAACGGGAGAGAAAGGAGTTTGTTCGGAGTCAAGAGAACCGAGAAGCCGTTCATCTGCAGCAAAATCAAGGAGATCTCCCCAATCCCACATAGCGGAGGAATAAGTCGAAGGATCATCGTTAAGCAATGCAGACGGTTGGATTTCCATCTCCGGCGAGGTAGGAGATTGCGACAGAGAAGATATCTGAGTCTTCATTTCATAAATTTAGAGAAATTTGAAAAGGACCATCGGTTGTTAAGGAAGTTGGTGATTTTGGTTCAAGGTTTTAGGTGAAATTGCTTGCACAAAGTCATCAAACTCTCGGCAAAAACAAAAACAAAACAAAATAAAGCGCATTTTTTCAAAACTTTTATTATAGTACATAAAATTATTATTCTCACTTATGACGAAAATAAAATAAATTATCTAAAATAGTCCACACATTTTTCTTTTTATGAAATGACTCAATCACAATGAACTAGATTGACCGGTCTATTTTTATCTCAAAGTTTTGATATAATAAACAATTAACCTATACTTAGATTTTTTGTCTAATTTCATCTAAAATATGCATACAAAATCTAATTACACCCAAAATTAGATAGTAAAAATCAAATTCCACACATAGTATACATAATTGGTTTAATTGCACAAATTGCTAGATAACTATGGTTTTGTTGTAAACCAACAATTGATTACGATTTTAAACCATTAATTAACCGAACCTAAACTATTTTAAACCCGACCAAATCTCAAATATACAATGTTTATCCTAACCCACTCAAATTCCGTTGTCAATTTGAGATTTGGTCGGGTTTAGATTCGGTTAATTAATGATTTAAGATCGTAACCAATTGATAGTTTACAACAAAACCATAACTATTAAGCAATTTGTGCAATTAGACCGATTATGTATACTATGTGTAGAATTCGGTAGTTATCATCTAATTTTGGGTGAAATTAGATATTGTGTGTATACTTTATATGGAATTAGACATAAAATCTAAGTATAGGTTGATTTGTTATTATATCAAAATTTTGAGGTGCAAATAGATGGTCCACCCAACTCGTTGAACTAACTTGTAAACACAATCATTGATTAGTTAGTCGTGCTGTAATATTTTATTCACACATTATTTTCTCTCACGTCCAATTTTTTCACATATTAAAACCTTTTATACAACTTATTTACATATATTTTGGATTTAAGTAGTTGAAACATATGATATGGCCTAATCCGTTTACAAATTAAAAATTGGAAACATATTATAGTAAAAAAGTTATTTAATCTTCTTCCAATTAAATCTATTTTTTTCCCATTGTGATCATATTTAACAATTGACAACAAAAGAAGACTTTGACACAATCAAAACCAGCAGATAGCAATTTGATATTACAGTCGCAAATTGTTTTCATTGCTTTAACAAAAAAAAAATGTTTAGAGCACTAAAATTGATCTACTCCTACTCCGGCCTTATTATTTGATTTCATTATTTTAGAAAACCAATTTTTATTCATGAAAGGTTTTAGTTGTAGAAAGCAAAAAGCTTATAATCGAATATTATGAACTTTACAAAAGTTAAATTTTTACATTAAACAATCTACTGCCAAAATACCAATACCCTAAATTATGCAGTAAAAAAATTCAAAGTTATAACCCTACCAATTATGCCCTATATATTTATGAATTAAACTCTAAATCTAGTGTAGATATGCATTATGCATTAGTTAATTTATAATTTAACGTTTATGTCGCTTTCAATTACTAAAGAATGGTCATATCAATCTACATACAATATCACCAAAAACATACATATAAAAAGTTATTAAAATGTAGATTTTGTGTTTTTTATGTTTTATACATATATGTAAATATAAAAACGTGTAAAACATATTAATAATTTAACTACTAAGGTTGGGCATGTATTGATTTCTCAAGGTCTAAATCCAAAGGATTTACTAAAATTAGACCTTTTGCCATTTTCAATTCACTTCTAGACGTCTATGGAAAACAAAATACATTTCACTTCAATTTATTATCTCTTTTTATTCGAACAAAAATCTCCAAATAAAAGTACAAATCACAATTACTATGATTCTAAAATATAACTATTGGTTTCACTATGATGCACATATAAAATTTTTATATAATTGTATGGTATTGTTGATGAAGAAATCAACAATTAAAGATTTGTCCTTTTATCGGAAAGAATCTGGTTTAGATACTCATAAGAAGATTAAGACTTTATACAAACAAAATGTTTTTTAGACATTTTCATTGTTCTAGAGAGAAAAAAAAATGTAAATCACTTAATTTGAACTAATTGTGCTCTATGTTAATATTTGGCTCTCATTGCTTTAAAAAACAATTTTTTTAATTATAAAATGTTTTTGGCTATAGAAAGCAAAAAAAAAGTAAAGTTAAAATTCATGAACTTTACAAAAATAAAATTCTACAACAACAAAAACTACGGTTAAAGTATATACAACTAAAATCTACAAGCAAAAAAACTTATTGCCAATCCTATAGCAAAAAAAAACTCAAAACTACAATTTTTACAACTTTTACCAATCGGACGCAAATGATAGATTTAATTGAATTATAGTTGGACCTTTTATATTGGATTGTCTATGTATTCCGTGAGGATCATGTCTTAACGTAATTTGATTAGTTTTTAATACTCCACCTGTTTTTTGAAGAGTATCATTCTAGATTTTTTTACAGAAATTAAGAAATAGTATTAAAAATCATTTTGTAGATAATAATTTGCTAGATCTTATATTACTAATTTTGATTGGAGATTAAATTAGAAATTTTCATTGAAAATTACATTGGAATTATAGAATGACATTCTTTATAAAAACACATTTTTCTCCTAGAATGACATTCTTTGCGAAAAAGAGAGTAGAATACAAGGTTTTGTGTAGAGAGAAAAAGAATAAAGAGAGAGAATGACAGACTTTTTGTTTGTATGCTCCTCTTGTTGTATTTATAGCTATTAGGGTTAAACTCTATTGTTTAATTTCAGTATCTTCTTTCTAAATAAGATCTTCTTTCTTAATATTCGGATTTGGTTTTAAATAGCTCCCATATCTTGAGATACTTCAACTGGTTGGCTTGGTCCATCTTCATAGTAGATCTAAAACTGTTAGAGACCATATCAACAGTAGCCCCAACTCATTGTTAAATTTTAATTTAAATTGCAGTTTGCAGGTTTTTCTCACAAATTTTACGAGCTAGTATGTGAACTTTGCGAGCTGATTTAAAAATAGCTTCACCTCATATGCAAACTCATCGAGCTGATATACGAATTATCTGACATGATATGTGAACTATGGAGCTGATTTGCGAATAGCTCGACCCAGTGGTAGACCCACATTGATGAGGCCATTGGCCATATCCTCCTGATCGTCGAGGCCATCCACCGCATTCCAGTCATCCGACCCGGACCGGACACTCGAAGCAAGACCAAAGCCGTCCGAGAAAAGTTTGTCAATTTCATTGGCACGGTGCTCAATCTGATCGAGCCCATAGCCGAGACAGACTTATCCCAGCTCAAGACACCACGGCCAAACGAAGTTGAGGTTTTCACCGGACGGATCGTGGAAAGGCCTACCCCGGCCGTGGCCCTTATCACCGAACGAACCGCGGGAAACTGTACCCCGGCCGTGGCCTACACTGAAGGATGCACGGCATCAACCGCTGGATTGGCCCAGGTATGTTTGTGCTTTACCATTTCCGTGTTTGCAGGTACAATCACGACCGTTTCTCCTTAAGTTTAGGGTTACATCTAGGTTTGTTCGGTCCAAAAAGACATGTATAGTTGTCGACTCTTGTGTCAAAATACTTGCCATTTTTGGACCCTTTTTAGAGTCTTTATTACGTTATTTATTGCTTTCCCGTTTTGTTAAAACTGCTGAGTCACTTATTTCCTTTTCTGTTTGATGTCGACACTATGTTGTCATTATGTCGTCATTATGTTGTCATTTGCCCTAGAAGGCCCCCAGCCATCGAACCATTATATAAGGTTCCCTTGTGGCATTTGTATTCTTCACCTTTTGATTAATAAAAATGAACCTTTTTCTTATACAGAAAATCTTAGCCGCCACTCTTCTTTGAGGATTCGAGACGAGAAGTGAGTTCATCCTTGTGAGGATTCCAAGGCTTGAACGGATTCGAGATTATCAAAGGAATCACCACCCTCCTTTGTGGTTCTCACTCTACCAATTCCACCAGTTCAAGTTTCCCAAGGTTCGAACTCACCAAGGTCGAACCAACGGATTCATATCCGAAGCCCTCTCCTCCGAGGCACCCATCACACATGGTGTTTGGGTTAGTCATATGACATCCCTAGTGAATAAAGTTTTGTAATCTAAGCTAAATATTAAAAATGGCTTGTAGCAAATTTGGTATTCCAATGCAATTTGACACCCGTAAACCAAGGTTCAAGTCTTCTCTTTGACACCTTTTAACTCTATTTTTAAGTATATTATTAGGTTTTTTTTTTTGAAAAATCATGGTAACTTTCCTGAACAAAAAATATTATATATTTTTTTAAAAAAATTTGACCAAGGTAAAAATATTTCTCGGGTCTGCCATTGGCTCGACCTATTTTGCAGCTTCTAGCAGTTGATTCGTAAATACCCTGTGGATTAGTATTTGGACTTTGTCAGCTGATTCGTAATCAGTGCGAGCTGATATGTGGGTTCTATTAACTGATTCGCAAATAGTGCGAGCTGATATATGGGCTCTGACGTGAGCTATATGAGCTGATCTGCAAACTAATTTGTGAGAATTGCAATTTTGGTGACCTCATTATAGTGCGTGCTATTGTCTGAGTTTGGCGCGCTTCCGTTCGAGGTAATGAGAAAAACCTAATTTGGGAGCTAATAACATAAATTCTTAATTAGCCGAGTAACACAAAAAGAACACAATTTATAAAATAAACAAAGATTTAAATAGAAACTCATCAAGTTTAAATATACATCATGTCATACGAGTTGATGTTTGAGCTTGGTAAAGTGTTGGTACGAGTTCAACGAGTTGTGGAGACTACTAGGCGAGTTCTGCGTACGTTGAGCGAGTTGTGCGGGATGTTGAGCAAGCTTCGCAGGAACTATTAAGCAAGCTATACAGGCTATTAAGATAGTTGTGTGGGTTGTTGCTCCATAAAGACTATTGAGCGAGTTGCACGAGTTGTTGAAAGAGAGCTCTACGTAAACTGTTGAGGGAGATCTCTATGCGGGCTGTTGAGATAGAGTTTTGCGCAGTGAATGAATTTTCACCCTATTAACGAGCTGTGGAAAAGAAGTCCATTATGTTTTTTTAGGTATAAAGTCGACTTTGAAACTTGAGTATCTATAAACCTCGTCACATACATACAGATTTCACTAACCAAAATTTTGTAATTTTATATAAAATAATTTGGGTTGGCTACTCATAAAAAGATAAGACTTTAAATCATAGTGAATTACATTATATAAACTAATAATTAATTACATTAAATCATAGTTAGATTTGTTATATTGGGTTGTCTACATATCCTGTAGCTTTTTACAATTAGGTTTTAGTACAAGGTTATGTGTAAAGAAAGGAAGAGAGAAGCGAGAGAGAAAGTGGTGGCTACAAACCTAAGAAGTCACCGGAGTTGTCATAAGCTCCACCATGTTCTTCAGGTTCTGTTGATCTCGTACTCTCCGGTTACGCATGTCTCTGTCTTGCTCTCTTTCTCCGGTCTAGGTCTAGTTAGTCTTCGATTTGAGCCAGTTAGGGTGTAGTTGGCTTAGTTAAGGTTGATAAGTTTAGTTAAGGTTCTCCTCAGCCTTTATATTCACTTGTTAAAGGTACGATGGAGCTTTAACTTGGGGTATTCTTCTCTTTCAGTGTTCTAGGTAAATATGTTTATGTATCTCGATTATTTTGAGGATGCAGTCATTGAAGGTCCCACAAATCTGAGCGAGTCTTCTACCTTGCCTAGAAAATCTTTGATCTTTGGCATCTACAAAGAAAGAGAATCATCATTTCAAGAGAAAGTCGTGCATTGTTTTCAAGTCATCGGCAGTCTGAATCCCGTCTTAGGTTACAAGCATTTCTTAGGTCGTATGAAAAATTTGATTCTTTGTTGTATTTGGTTTTATCCTTAGGATCGATATCATCTCACCCTTTTTGAAGGATTGAATGCGTTCCTCGATCTATTTGTGGTCTATTGTATTCTGAGTTGTTTGTTATCCTTAAACTCTATTATCAATTAGATGACAAAAAAAACTATTACATATATAATTGTATGATAATTATATTTATGTGTAAATTTTATGAATTATTTTCGTCAAAATATATGATATAATATCTCCATATATGATAAAAGTGTAGCGTTAACTTAGATACCATGTTATATTGGTTCGTTTTAGAGTAGGTCATATTGTTACTAAAAAATAATAGTCACACAATATTTATATCTGTTATTATCTCTTATAATAAAAACAATTATTTCTTGATAATATTCTATAATTTATCATTATTATTATCAAGATAATATTATTAGTTAGTTTTAACTTTAAATATAATAAATATATAATAAATAAAAATTTAAAGTGTAAGTTACAAATAACACGTAAGTTGAATCAAAAACCTAACAAACGGAAGGAATTAACTTACATATAATAATCGTATTTATTATAATCAAAGGTTATAGAAAATTTCAATAACGGATCATTATTATAATCAAAGATTTTATGCTTAGTTATTATAAACTTATAATTCAAAAATGTAATCGCCCACAAATAGCTGTATAAAATATTATAATATCGTTAGTATTAAATTTCAAGAGAAATTTATTACAATACTATTTACGATTGAAGAATCATAAAGAAAAATAATCTAGGAGAGTAAAGATTTATATCTCTATATCTCTATATATAATTAAACCGTATCCTTACGATTTTCTGTATCTTTTATAGTAATAAAAAATAATTTTTAATCCCTTTATTTGTTTTGATTGGTTGGTTTGTTTTACCTACTTAATTTATCTGTTTTTTTTTATAAGATCTTTTTTTAACAAATTAGTTTTCAATTAATTTTATTGCTCCATAATTTGATAACTTTTAATAAGTTCGACTGTTTTAATAGATTTGTTTGTTTTAATTGGTTTGATTTTTTTAGTAGGTTCGACAACACAATATTAAACAATCAAAAAAATATCTCTATATATAATAAAACCATAGTGTTAACAAATTCATATCTTTTAAAACTGTAAAAAAAAATTTCTTGATAAGATTTGGTAAAATTCTTTAACTGATTATTATTGTTATTTTTATCTACATAATATTATTAGTTTTTTTAAATTTTAAAATATAAGATTCGTTCTAAATTAAATATATAAAGATAAAATAATTAAATATAATAAAAATCTACTATATAAAAATACAAAAACTAGACATTATTTTTTTGGTAAAATATATTATGACATAAATTATGGATCATTTTACATAGGAATAGTTTTATAAGATGTTATTATTATTAACTTTAAACATAACATTTTATATTCAACTAGATTTAAAACAAATATAAAAGCTTATAATAACTAATTACTAATATTTAGGATATATCATACAAAAGATATTCCTAATCAATATCTATTTNGGATATATCATACAAAAAATATTCCTAATCAAAATCTATTTTAAATTTTTACTCCTAATCCTAATAGAAAAATTATATGAAACGACTTCAATTTAAAACACATTCTATAACTTTTCTCATAACACCAACGATTTGAGGTTTTCTTTTTCTGTCAATTTTTTTGCTTTTGCGATTATGATCTTCTTACTCTCTTAATTTTTTTTTAATCATGTATTTCTCTGAAATTTATTCGTTAAAACTTTGCAAAGAAAAGTGGTGAATTAAAGTTAAGATTATAAAGCTCTGGAAGGTATACACTAATGAATTTGGTCAGACCATTGATATTGTTCTTTGTGATTCTAAGGTATATAACTAATAATTTATTTATTTGCACATTTTTGTAATGATAATTAGGAATATATTCTAATGAATTGATATTTTTTAGGGTAAGAAAATTCACTGTAATGTGAAGAAGGAACTGGTTTCTGAATTCGTGAATATTTTTGAACAAAGAAGTACTAAGATCAGTACAAACCTACATGTTTGTCCAGCAAGCGGATCTTACCGTACTTATACTAATAAGTACAAAGAAAATTTTGTGTACACAATCGCGGTTAAGTTAACTGATCTTCTACCACATTCTGTTTTGGGATTAAAATTTGTTGATTACCGTGAATTAATTGATGGGTACTAGATAACTTAACGAAATACCTATTGATATCAATGTTTTATAAACTAGATAATGAATGGTAATAACTTTTAACAAACTAAATATTTTATCAACTATAACAAATCTCAGTTTTGTTAATCTACAAATACATATCAATTAGGTAATTGTAATAGTTTACTTTATATAATAACAATTTGTATACATGATATAACAAAATAATTTTATAATCTCAAATATCAAAGTGTATAATTTATAGGTTAATCAAGGGGATATATAATTTAAGTCTATAAAATAATATATATTCGAATATAATTTAAGTTTATCATAACTAATTTTAATATTTAATTTATTATAATAAATTTTCCAAATAAATTCTATTTTGAAATTTTACATCTTATCCTAATAAATTAAATTTCATTATTTTATTTAAAGAGAATATTCATCCATGATTAATTCTAAAATTCATTAAAACAAAACAGTCGCGACTCATACTCTTTCTTAAAAAGTAAAAATTTATTATTACTATTATGTTATTAACATTAAATTTTCTATGTATATATTTAAAATATATTAATTTTAAAAAAATATATTAAAGATTAGTATATTACAATAAATATAAATACAAGTTTAAATGCCTAAATGAACACATGTTTACAAATCTAAAGAAACATAGACCTAAAAATCTAAATGAATACTAGTTTATAACCCTAAATGAATGCGGGTATATTAATTTAAATGAATACTGGTCCAAAAACTTAAATGAACATGGGTCTAACTAAAACCTAAATAACACGAGTCAAAAAATTTTATATACAAAAATTATAATTTATCAAAACCTAAATCAATATAGGTCGAAAAATATATTTCGTGTAAAACTCCAGTCATCACTATACATTAATTTTTAGTATATCAAGTATATACAAAATTAATAAATTAATATATATTCAAATAAGATCATAAAATAAAAAATTATATACAATTATAATAAATAAATAAAATAACTATAAATATATATTGATTTTTCACTAAAATCATATCCCGTATTCGTCTAGTTGGATAATAACAATTATAGAAAAATATAATTTAGGATATCTACGTATTACCCAAAAACAGATGAAGTGAATGCCAAAATACCAATATCATAATATTTGCTCCATATCTTTTTAAGAGAAGGCGAAGTAGGAGTGTCGGGGCGTGAGAGACACGCGCTATGAGATGAAAACAGGTGGATTGGTCAAGAGGGTAGCCGCGTGTAAGCTACGCAAGTTTGAGAAAATCAGTAGTTCATACATCGTTATCAAAAACGATGTCGGATCTGTGTTCCTTGGGACTTGAGCGACCCAAATGCTCTCTCTCTATCTCGCTTTTTCTCTCCAATATCAATGGTGGAATTTTAGTATTCTGTTTCCAAGTCAGACTCCGTCAGAATATCGACACGTGTCTCATTTTCCATGTGAACGATGTGATATATTTATCCTTTTTGTACTATAAAAATTTATTTTTCTTATCATACGGAAAATCACATCGTTCACATCATTTGGCACGATGTTAGCTTTAAAAAATAAATTTTATGATTGGGTTTTAGACTTAGACTTTAAAATTCAGCTGAAAAATGAAAATTAAACCACCTCTCAGATGGGCCCAGTTCGGGCCCAAGAATAAATGACGACATCATAAACCATAGAACCACAAGCATATAAGTTGAATAGGAGGAAAACAGAACCCGAGATTGACCTTCATAGAGTCCAACCAGAGAGAAATGTACAAAGTATCCATCTATGGCTTTCTAGAGATGGAATTGTGGTGCCATTCAAAATGCTTATATGACTTAGTGGACGGCTAAGTGTAATTAACTATTCCAAACAGCTTTCGTAGGCTATAATGATCGATGATGTATGCATATTATATACAGTATATTAATAAAAGAGTTGACACTTTATAACATAAAGGTATCACTGTGTATAATAAATAGGGTTTACAACGTAGGAAAATCTTGCATTACAAGGCACATTTTCTTGTTTTGTCAGATGATTAAGGCCAACATAATGTTTGGCTTCTACAATAAGCAAAACTGATTTCAATAATCCTATTTTTAACACTCTGCATACATCATCGCATCACCAATTTTGATGTTTTAGTCAAAATAACAACCCAAAAAACCACTTTGTGAGCCAAGGTTTAGATTCGGACAAACTGTGCTGAGTTTCGTTTCTTTTGCTTGTTACCTTTATTGGGTTGGTTGTTATGAGGTGGGTATGCCAGGAACTTGAGGAAGAGCAGGTTTAGGCTGCTTGAACTTCTCCAGGAGCACTGCTTGGGTCGTGAGCACAATGCCGGCAATAGAAACCGCGTTTTGAAGGGCTAATCTTGAAACCCGACAAGGATCTGCGATTCCAGCGTTTAGAAGATCCTCATACTTTCCAGACATAGCATTGTAACCGCTTCTCCATTCGAGTTCTCTGGTTTTCTCCACCACAACTAATCCATCTACCCCCGCATTGGTTGATATGGCCATTGTAGGTGCCGTCAGGGCCTGCAAATTAGTGATTTCAACTTTGAAGGTTTTTGACAATATCAGAATGTAAAATAATTTTAGTTTATCATTAAACCTTCATACCGTTGCTACAATATCTGCACCTATCTGTTCGTATGAATCTTCCATTAGATTCGTCTTGATTCTCGGAATTTCATCTAAAAGATGGATATAAGTGGCACCACCACCTGGAACAATACCTTCTCTCATAGCTGCAAATGTAGCGTTCTTCGCATCCTCTATTCTAAGTTTTCTGTCCTCAAGTTCTGTTTCAGTGTGACCTCCCACCTGCATTTAGGCAGGGTTAAGCTAATGTTTCCAAGAGGGCTCAAGAAATATCAAAAGCGAAAACAGTGAACTGTTTCTAACCTAGGTGGAAATCAGGTTCTCATGAACGCCCAATTTGTTGCAGCATATTATAAACAAAAGAAGGGTTATTGTATAATCAGACCTTAATTACAGCCACGCCTCCTGTGAGCTTAGCAATTCTCTCTGCGATTTTTCTTGAAAGATATGAATTATCTGTCTCAGCTAGATCCTTCTTCATCTGAGCGATTCTTGCCTGAATCTCTGGTTTAGTTGAAGGGTCTGCGACTATAGTTGTTGAATTAGCTGTAATTACTACTTTCCGAGCAACACCCAGCTGATCCGAAGTTGCGCCCATGAGAGACATGCCCAAATCTCCAGAGAGATAATCAGCTCCTGTTATACACCATATGTCATGTTATAAACTGTATACTGTCCCTGAAAATCTGCAAGGAAGGTAAAAATTATTGAGAAAAACCTGTCATGAGTGCAATGTCTTGTAGCAAAGCCTTTTTCCCATCTAACATTCCTGGACATTTAACAACAGCTACATTGATCAAACCTTGCCTCTTGTTCACCACCAGTATCTCAAGCACTTCCGCAGAGATATCTTCAGCAATTATTAGGAGTGGAACACTCAGTTGTGAAGTTTTCTCCAGTAATGGAACTAATTCTTTGGCTGTAGTAATTTTCTGGTCCGTCACAAGGATTTTAGCTTTGTCGAATTCAACAGTAGATTTCTCCTGATTTGTGATGAAATGAGGCGACATATAGCCCTTGTCAAACTGCACAAAAGATATATTGGAAATGAATCGCAGAAACTAAATGGTTTGATAATTAAAGATGGCAAGTGTAAAACTTTCACTGTGAAGCCTTTAAAACATACGACTAAAGTTTCAAACTAACCTTCATTCCTTCCTCAACTATAACAGACGTTTCTGATGTGGAAGATGATTCAATGGAGATGACGCCATCAGGGCCAATCTTTTCCACAGTTTCAGCAATCAAGTTACCCACAAATTCATCATTTCCAGCAGAGATTGAAGCCACAGCTACAGAACACAAGAATCCCTTATTTCAAATCAAGACGGGAGATATATCAAAACTAAGCTATGGTAATAAGCAGTAAGTAACCTTTAACATCATTCTTCCCTTTGACAGGTATACTTTTCATCATCAACACCCTGACTAACTCTTTAACAGTCTTGTTCATTCCATTCTTCACGGAAACAGCATTGGCTCCAAAAGCAATAGCCAAAGATCCAGCTTTGATCATTTCTCTAGCCAAAATGATTGCAGTCGTTGTCCCATCACCCGCTGATTCATTCATTTTAATAGCAACCTACAAAACATAGAACTCGCAAATGTTCAATTTACTAAATTTAAATCATTTGACGTTGCAAACAATGAGGTAACGAGGAGAAGGAGAATCATTTAGCCACCATGAATGAATAACCTCTTGGATTAATGTTGCTCCAGCGTTCTCAATCGTGTCAGGTAGCTCAATAGATTTAGCAATCGTGACACCATCATTAATCACTTTGATTGTATCTTTTTCAGCTAGCACAACATTACGCCCTGCATTCACAAAATCATCACTCTAAGAGATTCACAAAAAGAAATAATTAATAAGCTCATAATCCAAAAATCAGTACCTAACAACAGTGATCCAATTCCATGAAGAATTTTTTCGAATTTCACCTCCAGTATTCTACTTTATATCTTCTAGAGGGTAAACCAAAATTGGAAATCAACCACTCACCTCTAGGCCCTAAGGTGCCGGAAACAGCATCAGCTAATTTATCAATACCGGCTTGTAGTGCCTCTCTGCTATCTTTACCGAACAGTATCCTCTTCGCTCCTGCTTTCACCACTGAGAACTTTCTCGGAATTCGAGTTTTCTTCGTCAGACCACTACGAGAGCTCTACAAGAGCAAGAGAACTATGTCAGTTAGTAAATAAGAAAATTCTGAGATAAAAAAAATAAATCGAGAGAAAAAACTGAAACTCACAGGAGAAATAAATGACAGCGAGAAGGACGACGGTGAAACGGCGAACATTTCCGGTTCACTGTTAAAAGAAATGAAGCAAGGTTGAGGTTTTTCCAAGGGTTTTAATGTAAGGAAGACCCAATTTTGGAAATTCGATCTCTTTCCGAAAATATTTCAAAAATATAAAATAAAATATAGGAAGGCGTATAAAACGAAAACACACGTAAAGAATGGAACACAAATATATATATTTTTCGTCAGAAAAAAATCACAAAAATTGACAAAGGGAACATATTTCAAAAATAAATTTTGGTTGAGGTATATTAACTTTTTTTTTTTTTTTTTTTTTTTTAAAAATT